>JAVVLW010000656.1:0-12000 GCA_034401795.1 Chaetoderma sp. LZ-2023a
CAAGCATTTTGATTTTCATGACAAAATTTGACCATTAAAGGGTTAAACTGATTTGACTGAATGCTGTTGTTGCTTTAAGCAGTCAACAATGCCATTCAATCAAATTACATGTACTTTAGTGCAACAAGAATAGTCAATGCTATTTTTATCATTTGTGTTACATGTATGCTTTTGCTTGTTTAATTTGTCATTGGAAAAGACTATTTTTCATTTTTTTCTTTCTAAATTCATGAGTTTGTACGGGTGTATGTTTTATACCATGCCATTATCCTAATATTCACATGATAGTGCTTTAATTGCTTCAGCCATTGATCTTAATAACCGACCATATGCATATAATCTATGGAGGGATCCAATCTTACTCAAGTAACTGATGTCTGTCACTAATGTATGACTTGTATGTCGTTGATGGGATAGACAAAATGTGACCGGAATTGCCTGTTTCTGTATCCGGGATACGCGAAATGTAGCATGGATTGTGTGTCTGTGTAGTGAGTTTTGTCGAATGTGTAGCCAGTGATAGAGACAGATGTACCCGGGAGTAGATAGAAATTCAAATTGTGTAGCCGTTTTGGCTTATTGTGTAGCTGCTAGAGTTTTGTTCAGTTTTATGTAGCCAGACAGGTGTAGCTGGTAGAGAGTTTCTATGTGTAGCCGGCGAGCTATCGAGCCAGTCATTCCAGTGGTAAATCAAAAAAAATAGTCTTCTGTCGGTCAGCAAATGGACATTTCTCAAGACCATTGCTGAAGTGGGTTTTGGTTGATATGAGTATTACAGGGTTAAAGAACACGTAATTCAGTGCATTTTGAGTTTTTAAAGAACAAATCATCAATAAGGTCGGATTTCAGTATAGAAGGATTTGATTGGCAGTGAATATCAGTTTGAGATTCATTTCAGTTGGTTCCAGACTTGGTATTTCATAGCAGGTTTGGCTATGGTCATCAGGGTATGCGTACATACACAATGTAAGTTTTATATGCTGCATGTGTCTTACCTTAAACCTGATCTAATTCATCCAGAATATACTGGAGGTGGGCAGGGGCAAGTTCATTCTCTACCTCCTCATTGAGCGATAGCGGGAGGAACAAATCTTCAAGAGAGTCGTTGAGGATATCACTTTGGTAATCCTCTTCTAGAGTCGCTAGCTAACAATATAGAAAGCCCACTGATTATAATGAGAAAAACTGGACAACGCTCTTGTTCAGAAATGACTGTCATTAACCCATACCACTCTGGTGCCAAAATTTTTAATTTTCAAATTAAATTAAAAGATGAACTGGTGTACATTTTTCGACACATTTGGTAGATGGTGCTTGTCGTAGACAGCAACATCTTGCAGCAAAATTGTTGAAAAATGTACACCGAGTTTCTTGGATATTGACACAGTACAATATAGAATATTAACATCAGAGTGCTAAAGTTGCTCAAAATATCTCCATGTACCGTTGACTGACAGCCCTGTTGATTATTTTGAGAACAATTTAATTGAAAGTTGCTGCATCAGCTGATTATTTTGACAACAATTTAACGTTACTGTTATAGGCAGCAACAGTTTTCAGTAAACGTGTTATAAATATATTTGTTTTAACACACACCATAGGAAATATACAACTAGTATTGAACTATGCTAGGCCCTTACTATGCGCTCACCGTGGAAGCCAGCAGAAGAATGACTAGCATTAGCATTATGAGAATGGTTTTATACCATCAGTTGAAGACAATAGAATCTGAAATAATGGTGCCAGAAATTATCTACACATGTATCTAAAATGGCGGCTTCAGTTCTAGTTAGTTAGTCTCCATAAAGTAACAAATAGTCCTAAATTTAGATAGGATGTGTATCTTTTATCAATAGATGAGAACTTTAACCGATGTTCCAATTTCAGTTAAACTTGGGTGGAACGATCCTATGGTGGTAAGCTTCAACGTATGTAACGATTGTAATGAGAATTTTTATTTGTCATTTTTTTTTTGTCGACCATCTTGGATTTTCAGAAAAATTTCCAGAAATGTTTTAAAATGCTACACATCCTTAATCAATGTCCCTATTTCAACTAAATGTACATGTAGGTGGAATGGTCCTTGTGCAGTAAGTAGGCTTCGAAATCTCTAACGGAAAATGCCGGTCTCAATTTGTACGTGTAAAAATGAAATTTCTGAGTTCTGACAAAAACGGTTGAATTTCTAACAAAAAAATCTACATGTACAAGTAGTTCATGTCCTTTCAACTTGAAATGTAAATGTTCCAGGTGAGTGATTGTCAGGCCCCTTGGGTCTCTTGTTTATGACGCAGAGTTAACTATGACTCGTATAGACATGTACATATAGCTCAGCATGTATGTGCATGTACAGTTGTTACTGCAGGCTGTCTAACATTCGATAAGCTTGTCATGTATGTGTTATTATTTTAATATTTTATATGATTTATGGATCATTTGTCCATTACAAAATGTATTTATATATATTTTATATTATATATTTTTGTTAGATTTTTAAAATAAGATGTGTTATGAAAAGTCTTACAATGTACCGGTATATTCGTGTATTTCTGTTCGTTTGACGACTAAGCATAGAATTTGTTTTTATTTAACCCTTCAATGGCCTAGCCAAGTGATCACGGGAAATTTCAGTTTGAAGACCAAGAGACTATTTTAGAAATTTTACCACTGGAATGACTGGCTCGATAACTGAGCCAGTCATTGCAGTAATAAATTTTCAAATATAATCTCTTAGTCTGCAAATAGATATTCACTAATTAAAAATATAAATTTTCTCAACAACTCTTAACCATTAATGTGTTTACTTCATGTATTGTATTATTACCTAACACTTGGCACTTTCATCACAATGTTTTCTCGTAGAATGACAATCTCCTGTTTACCAGCATCCTGTACTTCTCACTTATAAAATGTTCACTTGTTAGTTCAATACACTGACGTACCGAGCATCCAGTCTACCTAGCACGACTTCGCTGATCTATTTGACTGATTTTTAAATATTAATTGCTTGCATTAAATGCTTTGTTAATAAAGAATATTCTGAATATTTGAATAAAACCATTAACGATCTTGAGTTGTGACTTGCAACTAAGCATAAGTCGGTCTGTTTGTTTGTCCATCTACAGGCTTGTCTGTCAGATTCTTTACATTTCTGGTAAGGCTGCCTATAAGTCAGCCTCAAAGTATAACACATTACACTTGGTTAACCTTTAACCCTTAAATTTGTTAAATAAATTAAAATTTTTTCTGAGGAAGTATCCATTTGCAGACCAAGAGAAGACTGTTTTTTGAAAATTTACCACGGGAATGGCTCATTTATAGTCTTGGTCTGCAAATAGACATTTCCCAAGAGCACGGCTGAAGCCTTTTTGAGTGTTAAAGGGTTAACCCTTTAATGGTCAAGCCGGCCAAAACCAGCCTCTGTAGCTCTCTTGGGGAATGACCATTTGAAGGCCAAGAGAAAACTATTTTTGAAAATTCATCATTGAAATGCATGTGTCGATGACAGAGCTTGTCATTCTATTGATAAATTGTCAACAAGTCTTCTATTGGCTTGCACATGAATATTCTCTGAGCAAATATGTCAATTTTCTTGGCCATTCTTGACCATTAATGGATCGAAGTACATGTGTTGTTAAATTTATTATATCCCCTTAAACGTGATAGGTAGTTATAGGACACAATTATTCTATCTCTGCGTCCTGCAATTCCGCCCATCATACTTGTTAAAGTTCTCATTGATAAAACACGTGGATCCTACATGTAAATAAATTTAGGACAATTTGTTACTTTATAGACATTTTAACTAACTAGGAGTTTAGCCAACATTTCAGTTACATATTTGTTGGTACCATTATTTTGGATTCGTTTGTCTTCACCAGTTGGCAGTGGTCTGTATAAAACTATTCTCCTGATGCTAATACTAGTCATTGTTCTGATGGCTTCCAAGGTGGGCAGAGCTTTCTAGAAAGCACATAGTAGGGCCATAGCATAGTAAAATACTAGTTGCAAATATACTATGGTGCAATTGAAAACAAATATATTTATAACAAGTTTACTGAAGACTGTTGCTAGCTGTAGAAAGAGCAGTTTTCCATCAAATTGTTGTCAAAATAATCAGCTAATAATACAATTGACACTAGGAGAAGGTTTTATAATGATCTGGCTGAAAATTTAGTTCAGAATGTAAGCATTTTATTCTATTCACTGTAGACCTATGTCGGAGGCAACCGTGCACATACTGGTGGGCTGATCTTTGCGAAGATATTTCATACTGGAATACGCATATGATATAGGCCTAGCTAATTATGTATGCACTTATTAGCTAACCAACCTGAAAGCTTGCTGATTGTTAGCTTACTTGGCCTTTCAAAATGTGTTTTTGCCATAGCGGCCATCCGTCGTCCGTCCATCGTCTATCCGTCCGTCGATCAAATCGAATCTCCTCCTTTATACTTTGACTAATTTCAAACAAATTTGGCTGGAAGGATACTATGGCGGTATGCTCCAGAAATTCTATTCAGAATTTTGATTGGTCAATTCTTCGAGTGGCCATCTTGGATTTTCCGTAAAATTTCAGGAAATCGTTTTAAACGCTACTCCTTCGATATAAATGGCCAGATTTCAACGAAACATGGGTGGACTACTTCTATGCTGGTAGGCTTTAACACTTCTAACGAGAATTGGGATTGATTTTTCCGGCAGCTATCTTGGATTTTCAGAACTTGTATACAGCATAGACTGCTTGATTTACTTTTTGGATGGCCATCTTGGATTTTCCGAAAAATGGGAATTTGTTGCTACTCCTTATTAACCACTTGGACAATTTCAACCAAATTGGTTGGAAGGATCCTAATGCGGTGCTTTGGCAGCCGTCTTTGATTTTCTGAAAATTCTTTACATGCAAATGGTTCAAATGCAAATGGTTCAAATGAGTGTCACAGGTCCTTGGACCTCTGGTTTTGAGAATGTTTGATGGAAAGATGAGCAGCATAAGTTTTCAGTAAACTTATTATAAACATATTTTGTTTCACTTGCACCAAAGGAAATATAAAACTTAAGTCCTATGCACTTATATTTGCTTTCTAGAAGCTCTGTTCACCTTGGAAGCCAGCAGAACAATGACTAACATTAGTATTATGAAAATCGCTTTATACAGACAATTTCAACCCAGCGAACACAATAGAATCCGAAATAAGGCGTTAAGCAAATATCTAACTAGAAAAGCGGTTACATGTCTTGATGTTTAAAATGCCCATAAAGTAACAAATAGACATGTAGCAACATCACTGAGGAGATGATTTTGCTCTTCCAACACCTCGCCTACGCCATGGGATGCATTCTAATTTCTTCTGTTGCTGATGTGTGTGATAGTTGTACATGCCATTTGGTAAACTCGGTTTTGCCTTTGTTCATAAAGAGATTCTCAATATTCAACTGTTTTGGCCCATTCCATTTAACATATGTTGATTTTCAGATGAAGGTGTAGACAAAATAGTTTAAGAATAAAATACTGTGAGTATGTTTTCCTATGAGATTCATTTTGTTGCTGTCACGTGTGTGTTACATGTACATCAGACAATTTTTAGAACAATTTCGACACGCTATTGTTGCGACTTTGACAGCTGTGTCTGAAGGGTTAAAATTTGACCGACCAACAGACTGAGAAATACATCAGTTGTTAGCTGACATAACAATCAAGGTGTAACTGTTATAAAAGTCGAAAAGTCTGTCACGAAAGTGTATGAGTTTTTTTGCTTTTGTGAATTTACAATTTATTAAACATGCTGTTGAACCTTTTAAAATGATCTTGACCTGGAGCTTTTGCTGTCGTATACAGAAACCGCTCCCAGTCAAAATAGTTTCAAAATATTCAACAAGCTACCTGAGTGTATATTTACCTTGAAATTTAGATTCGGGCAATTCAGCTTTCAAAGTTTAACATCGATTCAAGTGTGTGTACAGAGTTGTCAGACCTTAGCTTGAAATGGGTAGCGTATAGCCAATAATGGATCCCTCTATCGGCTTGACATTGAGATACTCAGGGTTACCGCTTTAACCCTCAAAATGTGTTCAAAGAAATTTCAATTTTCTCATAGAAAATGTCCATTTGTAGACCAAGAGAAGAATTATTCTTGACAATTTATAACTGTAATGACTGGCTTAGTGACTGAGCCCCAGTCATCCCAATGATAAATTTTCAACACTTCTCTTTATCTACA
Source organism: Chaetoderma sp. LZ-2023a (assembly GCA_034401795.1). NCBI lineage: Eukaryota > Metazoa > Mollusca > Caudofoveata > Chaetodermatida > Chaetodermatidae > Chaetoderma > Chaetoderma sp. LZ-2023a. The sequence continues at coordinate 6,222 of JAVVLW010000656.1, forward strand.
AATGTGCATTTTCAAAACCACTGCAAAAGGATTTTGGGTGTTAAAGGGTTAAACGGATCAATAAATCGCTTTCTGATCTTACTCCATCTGCATTCTTTTATATGTCATCTCCAAATGATCAGTCAAGAACTATCAACTCACATTTTTCATCACTATCATCATCATCATCATCATCACTGTCATAATCGTCATCCATAATCTTCGTAATCATCATCATCATCATCATTATCCATCATCATCATCACTGTCATAATCGTCATCCATAATCTTTGTAATCATCATCATCATCATCATCATCATCATTATCCATCATCATCATCACTGTCATAATCGTCATCCATAATCTTTGTAATCATCATCATCATCATCATCATCATCATCATCATTATCCATCATCATCATCACTGTCATAATCGTCATCCATAATCTTCATAATCATCATCATCCATTGTCTTCATCATCATCATCATCATTATCCATCGTCGTCTTCGTCGTCGTCGTCGTCGTCATCATGATTATCAGTATAACTTTATCTCTTGGACGTATAATTATCTCTTACTGATATCTGGAATGTTGTATTAACATTATAAGGTGACTGATGGCATTTGTGCATGCATCATCATTCCCTGTACTGTACTGTACTGCATTTGTGCATGCATCATCATTCCCTGTACTGTACTGTACTGCATTTGTGCATGCATGATCATTCCCTGTACTGTACTGTACTGCATTTGACTGTGAAGCAGACATAGCAGCAAATTGTGCTCCGACTGTTGATGATAAATGTCTTATCTACTCAGGTGTGGGACTCAACAGCTTGGTATTTATATAGTGTTGCCCGTAAAGGCCAATTTGATGGGGCTGTTGTTCAGTTTATATGCCACTATATGTATTCTAAATAAGGTTCTAAATCTTCTAATCTAGTTCTAAAACTCCATACTGTCTTATCTTGAAATCAGACGTAATAAACCTGTTGAATACTTTTAGACTCAATTTGTATGGAGATGTATATCTATCTCGATCTGTGTGGAATTGGTGTCAAGTCATAATTAATTGCTTGTCTTTGTTATTTTTTTCAGTCATACCTGTCACAAGATGGATACATGATAAGCTGCTTAAAAACATGATGGTGATAACCTGTTACCTACAGTATGCAACAGATGTGTCTAAATGTGGATCAACCATAACAAGGAAGTAGAAGTTATAATGAGCGCATTATTTGAGCGAATACGTGGCCTGGCTGGTGCTGCATGGAAAATAGTCCAATCAAATCTTTATTTAGGTGGTGCTGAAAAGAAGCGCAAGCCACCAGATGTGTGTACAGAGTTACGAGTTCATGAACTGATTGTCAAAATTCGAAACCATGACAAGACAGCATCTTCTACAACCTCTATTGTGCGAGCGGTTAGGAGTCTACCAGAGGATGAAGACATTTTGCAAATTGTAGATTTTGAAGGACGTAACCTAATACAGCATGCCATTGTTTATGAACTCAAGGATGTTGTTAATTTATTATGGAGACTGGGCTATAGACTTAGTAATTGTGAATGTAGCCCACCATTGCATATTGCTTGCCGATTAGGATATTTAGATATTGTAGAGAAACTGCTTGCATATGGTGTGGACTTCACAAAAGCATACGGGATGTGTTTTCCTGGACCTCACACTCCACTAAGATTCGAGCAGAACATGCTAGGCTTCAATTACAAAGCAGTGTATAAGTGCCATACAAACAAAGTAACTCCACTCCATAGTGCAATTGAGGGTGATCATGTTCACATTCTGGAGTTCTTGCTGAAAAACTGGCAAACTTTTAAATCAACAGACCCAACATTACAGGTACCAGAATTCTTACTGCACTACGCATGTAAATTTGGTGCTACCAAATGTATTAAGTATTTCCTAGAGATGAGGTATTGCAACATTGACCAGCCAGACAGAGAAGCTAATACACCACTGTTGTTGGCTGTGCCGTGGGGAAAAGAAAGCGTTGGTTTGCTGATTGAAAATGGGGCTGATGTGCGGAAGCGCTCGAAGAGTGGCGAGACTGCTCTGCATAAGTTGTATGTTGAAAATAAAGATGGTCTGCTGACAATTCTTGATACAACACAATATTTACTAACTACAGGCATTGAGCAGGACATAAATATCCATGATAAGCGTGGTGAGGCAGCCATACATCTTCTTGTTACGCACGTTTCCTACGTCGGTGGTGACATTTCTGAGCATCAGTTGAATAATCGGACCCGAGAAGAGGTACAAGAGGGTTATCAAGCACAGATGCTTGACTGCTTTGAGACATTGCTCAAATACAATGCAGACATTCATATCCACGATGCCAATGGCCTTGATCCGCTTAGCAAACTGCTCCACAGAACACTTAGAATATACTTTCCAGATGACATGTACACCTGTGTTCGTATTCTCCCAGATGATATCTACGACAATAACTTTAACACCTTAGCTTGTGTCATGGCTGTCTTTCTGAATCATGGTGCCCATCCAAATGCAATGTGTAGTGTTGGCCATACTCCTCTTGTGCTGCTCTTGCAATGTCTTCTCTATGCTAATCCAAGAGAAATGTGTGAACAGGCAGATGATTTTGTCAAATGTGTTGAAGTTCTGTTACAGGCTGGTGCAAATACAAATTTTATCTCCAAGAATCAAGTCACATGCTCTACTTTTCTGGCTAAAATAGGAAATGTTTATTTTGATCATATGCGTTCAAATGAAGAAGCCAAACAGATCACGTGTGTGAAGTTTGCAAATTTATTTAATAGAATACTGGAAGTAATGTTGAAACATGGGTTAGAAACCAACTATCACACTGCCAAGAAATATACATTTTTGGAAGGTGGTACGGGGAATGCCTTGGTTGAATTTGTTCGGCTTGCACTTAATGTTCGGGCACCTGATGATTTCGGTGTGATTTATCTGTGGGTGAAGACACTTCTCCAGTGGGGAGCAAACCCTGATATCGAACCCTATCTGTGCGAACCAGATATATGTCACTCTCAAAGCTCAATATTTCTCAAGCGTAGGGGAACACAACCAATAACACACTTCATGCATGGTTTTGGAGAGAGTACTTCAATCTTTGACGGGCAGCATGCATTAAATTTGTTGCTACTTTTCTACAAGACGATGGATCACAAGGTGTTATTTGAATGCTTAAACTCAACAAAGTATTCAGCTCGTTTTCATCCTTACAGTCGTATTAGTAAGGATTTTCTCGCCTTATTGAACTCTTTGATGGCTACACCTAGATCCCTGCTGGACATATCACGAGTGGCCATATATAAAGCCGTGGATAGACAAATAGCACAAAAAGTTAATTTCTTGCCCTTACCAACACCTCTTAAACGTTACTTGCTGGAGATTGTTTAACGGATAACTAATCTCATCTCTTGGTAGCTATTCAGGTCATCTAATATGCCACTCATAAAAATATGCAGGTAATTTTAAGCTTTTTCTCATGCCGCTATAGAAAGATATTCTGGCTTTAGTAACTAAACGTTGCTACATTTCTACAGCCTATGATGGCTGTCATGATTTACTTTTCAACTAATCAGAAAAAGCCTAGCGTGTCTGCCTCGGGATATACGTTCAGTCATAGAGGTGCCAGCTATAGTTTGGCAATATGGTGTAAAAGCAATCATACAGTTAAGTTGTTGAATATTTTGAAACTAATTTGACTGGAAGTGGCAGCAACAACTTCCAGTCAAATTAGTTTCAAAACATTCAACGAGATGAGGGTTACATAATAAAGAATCTAATTCATTGGCATTTTACATGACATCACACGCTATCGCTTGAGAAGGCAAAATGGTGACGTTCAACTGTTCAACATTTACGTGATATTACAAAGCAGATAGTTGTGATACAGAAACGGGAATGTGACTATGAATGAAATCGAATCTAGAAACCATAATCTACGGTGCAGTATGACATTTGAGATGAGATTAGCATCCCGTTAGCTGTTTGGGTATTATGTTCTTGCTACATGCACATGCAATAAGACTCGTGTTTAATACGTTAACCCTCAAACACTCATATCAGCTTATGTAGTGGTCGAGGAGACTATAAGTGGCTGGCTCCAGTACTGGTAAGATTTCCAAAACGTTTTCTTGGTCACTCTGTAAATGGACATTTCTAAAGACTCCTGTTGGAGTAATTTTTGTTTGTCGCTTTATTAAAGGTGCATATTCACAGCAAAATGCTTGAAAACAAAATTGTTGAAATTATATACTTTTAGACGCTTAAATTGCATACCTCACTCTAATGAAATGCAATAAATCTTAACATATGATGATTTCATTCCATATAAATAAATTTCATAGGTTTAGTTGTGAATTTGAATTTTTGAAAATGTAACACTGGAATGAATGGCTCAGTTATCGAGCCAGTCATTCCAGTGGTAAATTAAAAAAAATTGTCTTCTGTTGGTCTGCAAATAGACATTTCTCAAGATCACTGTAGAGGCCGTTTTTGGCTGATATGAGTGTTAAAGGGATAAGAAGCCCCAGAATGGCATTGAGGTCACAATAACACAAATCAACGGTTACCTTGGGATAAAACACTGTTTGTCAATGTTGAAAAAGTTTATTTAAACGGTCATACCCTCTTAGGTTTTTTATTGTTTTTAATTGTGTCTCGCACCTAGTATAAGTCAATATGTCCATCGGTCAGTCAATATGTGTGTCAGTCTGTCATATTTTTGACATTTCTCACACAGCTGCCATATTGTTGCAACTATACATGTAGCAGGTCGCACTTGTCTAATCCAAATTTAAACATACTCTTGCCGATTGATTAGAATTGATTCCATCAAGTGAAAGAGCTGTTCAGCCAAGCTTTTCCAAGATATCTGAATGCGTCAATTTGTCTGGTAGCCATCTGGGCTGACTTAGTTTGCTAAAAAATTACTTCTTTTCTGGAATCTCTGAAAGGATCAGCCTAAAATTTGGCAAATATAATTAGGGATGTGATTACAAACCATTCAACTTTATTCAGTTGAAATCGATGCATAAAAGTACCTGGCCACCATTGACCAATTAGAATTGAGCCAGTGTTAGTTGATGGATTTTGCCAGTGAAAATGGCAATATACAGGTTTTATGGCTTGCTGATAAGGTACTTTTCAATCTGATATAGTCGATCAGGTTTTAGTGCCAATCATAAATTCCTTTGCTTCAGACCAAAATATGTTCATTTTGGAGCAAAATTAATTCATTTCTGACCTAAATGTTATTATTTCCTCTTAAAATTTTCACATTATGAACTAAGTAGATTTCCATGTGTTACACAGAACTTCTTGTTGTTCCAGCCAAATTTTTCATATATTTTATGTCCCTTTCCAAATACTGATGTTTTAGGTGATAAGCCTACTTCAGGGCCTCTTGTTTGTTGAAGAATTCATTCTAGTCTTAGCCCTTTAACCCTCAAATTTATTTTTAAAAATTCTGATTTTCTAATATAAAATGTAAATTTTGCAAACCAAGAGAAGACTCTGTTTGAAAATTTATCACTAGAATGACTGGCTCGATAACCGAGCGAGTCATTCTACTTATAAATTTTCCTAAATAGTCTTCTCTTGGTCTGAAAATGGACATTTCTCAATACCACTGCAGAAGTCAATCTTGGCCGACCTTGAGTTTTACTGTTTACCTATTACTCCAGGTTTGAACTATTTTAGAGTGGGGCTTGGTGGGTGGTGGAGTGTGCTGGGAAGTGGGGGGGGGGGGGAGGGGTTTAGGAGAGGAGGGGTTTAGGAGGGGAGG
>JAVVLW010000657.1:0-10000 GCA_034401795.1 Chaetoderma sp. LZ-2023a
TTGTCGCCATCTTTGTAGTCAATGCTATTTATTGTTTAACTACCATTGTGCCATAATTACATCATTTCAGGTAGCAATGTATTCCTATACAATTATGTTATTCAACAGATATTAAGATATTTCTTAGCTCTACTTGTAGTTAAGATTTTCGTGAAAAGTTGGTATGTACCAGTTTCTTATAGAAAATGTCCATTTGCAGACCATGAGAATACTTTTTGAAGATTTACCACTGGAATGACTGGCTCGTTCATTCCAGTGGTAAATTTTCAAAAATAGTCTCTTGGTCTGCTAATGGGCATGTCTAAAGATCACTGCAGAAGCCGTTTTTGGATGATATGAGAGTTAAATGGTTAATGGTCATTGTCAAGATTACATATGCTGAGCTTGGTACCAAAATAAGCATTAGCATCCGTTATATCAGATCATCAATATACCACATGGCAACCAAAGTAAACTTTATATTTATTCCACCAAGTAAATTTGAACTGTGCTGTGGTGTTTATCGACAGAACAGCACAAGCATTGAACTTTCTTACAAAATGCTTGATGGAGACTTAAGAGTTGTCACAAAAATTTTTTTTTTACTGTCCTTTCCTGAACAATATTGCATCTGAAGATTTTAATGTTAGAGGGTGCTAATTCCCTAAGCCTGACCGGAAAATTTGCACAGTTGTTCTATAATGGACCTTTCCAGTTTATCCATCCATCATATGACATCATTTGACGTCATAATCATTTACGTGGCGTGTAGAATGATGTCATAATCATGACGTCATGAATAACTCGTCCTAGTCCATCTTAAATGCTTAATAGTCTGAAACTAATTTGACTGGGTAGCAGTCAAATTAGTTTCAAAATATTCAACAGCATACCTGTATACTTTTCTGGAAATTGATAGTCGGGTAGTTCAGAGATCGATCGATCCTAACACGACGAAGTGGGGGTGGAACTTAGTTGGGTGGGGGCATTGCTAAAACTTGAAAGGTGCATCGCTATTTGTCATCATTAACTACTGTACTTTTTAAATGCATGCTATGTGTACTTTTTAAATGAATGATAATGGAAGGCACCTGATCATAAAATGAGTGCTGTAAAGATAGGTATTTTAAAATGCAACACATTTCTGATTTATATACGGGTGCAGTTAAAGTGTGTTAATACCAAATACACATGTATATATGGAGTTGATGAGCATTCAAGCCTTTCATGACGAACACTCAAATCTGCCAAAAACAGCTTCAGTAGTGCTCTTGAGAAATGCCCATTTGCAGACCAAGAGAAGACTATTTTTGAAGATTTACCACTGGAATGAATGGCTCTATAACTGAGCCAGTCATTCCAGTGGTAAATATACAAAAATAGTCTTCACTTGGTCTAAAAACTGACAATTTCCATGACAAAATAAAAATTTTCCTGAACAAATTTGATGGTTAAAGGGTTAAGAGGATACTTTGTAATTGAAGGAATAGGTGCCCGGTACTTCATTTTCCATCTTTTATGACTATATGGCAAAGTGACCATAGAAATCAGCTAATTAAACAGGGTGGAGGTGATTAAAGCTGAACTGCCATGCAAAAATAAGCAGTTTTTAATCCAGACCGGGAACATGGTGCTATCAATAAATTACATTTTCAATAACTATATTATCAGATATTGATACTTTTATCCTTGAACTTGTTCAACAAAATTTCAATATTTTAATAAAAATGTCCATTTGCAGAACAAAAGAAGACTATTTTTGAAAATTTACCACTGAAATGACTGGCTCGTGCCGGTCATTCTAGTGTAAAATTTCCAAAAATAGATTTTGCTCTGCAAATGGGCTTTTCACAAGACCACTACAGAATCCATTTTTGGCCGGTGTGGGTGTGAAATGGTAAACAAAACATGCCTAACCTTCCTTGTGCATTATTACTCGCTGAATACATACAGTTTTGAGACTGGGCTACTTAATGGGAGAGGCAAGTTCGTGCCTGAGTTGTGCACTATTTCGCTGTGATTGGAAACATGGGTAATCTCCTTCGCCCCTTTCCTTTCTTCGCCCAGGAGTATAAATGGGTACCGCTATAAAAGCTGGGAAGTTACTAATAATAGAGTGAAATAAAAACCAGCCTAGAGAGTGAATGGGACCTGAAATCAGTGACTCAATAGACGCCAATCAAACCAATAACTTCGTATACAGTTCTGAGTTAGTCATTAGGTGTTGGCGTGTGTGCATGTCGGCTACATGTAAGTAATACACAGGGGACAGTTGTTCTGCATATCTTTGTGCTGTGAAATTCCTACCTGTCAAATGCCCACATAATCACTCCTGATGGCTAGCTGGTAGCTCGCTGTACAGAGTGAATCTTTCAAAGTTCAAAGGTCAAAGTTGTTTATTTCATACCTTAATTTAAATATATATATAGATAAAAAATGGGCGGTCCATCAAAGGCACAGCCTATGAGTCGATGGACCCCCTGACATACAATACGAGACAGTGTACATGCCATAGGGGATGAGAGCTGCTATGATGCTGATGCTATGACACCGAAAATGAAAATTTATTGAAAGCACTATGCTATTGGTAGAGTTTAAGCATTGGTTATATTAACATAACCGTTCAGCTTTAAGGTCTAATACATATATTTTCAAAGATTTATCAATATGTACTAAATGATGTAGATGCTAGATAATAATGTTTTCCATGAAAAATGCAAGCAAATATTTTTTGCCCGGTGAGACTATTTCTGTAACCTTTCTGTTTAAACGCCATTAATCTTGTTGAATATCTAATGATTTACATATGCTGTATAATTATATAAAATTATTTTATGCTGCTAACTTTAATCTCGTAATCAATTAGTACTAAATCCATAAACCATACACATTATTGTATGATTGTTATGTTTCTAATACAAGATAATGTTATCTAATTAATTACGTGTACATATATATATTCAGTTTTGAGATTGGATATTCCATCTCCACTCTTTTATATTCTACAAAACTCTTTCCCTATGTAGTTTCAGCTACCAGTGCCATAACTATAATCATGCCATACCATTTCTGTTAACAATATTACTGCTGCCAGCAAGTTTCAATCATGTGGAGAAGAGATAGTGACTATGTTGAAAAAAAATCGATGTCGGCTAACAGGAAGAATTTTTCAAAATGAACTAATTTTGACATGAATCACTATTGTGAACAGCAATAAACGTGTTATAACTGTTAATGTTACATATATCTACAAACCTAGTCTAGAGAGAAACTTGCTAGCTGGTTATTGCTGCTAACCCACAGTGGTTCTTTATAACCATGCTTGTCTTAATGAATGCCCGGTGAATAATCTGTTCATTCCTGTAATTACTGATATAAGACTTTACAATCACATATGCTTTTATGGCTGTGCTGTATAACCGTTTAATGGCCAAGATGGTCAGAACTGGTCTCTGCAGTAGTCCATTTGCAAATCATAAGAAGACAATTTTTGAAAATTTACCTCTGGAATGATTGGCTTGATAATCGAGCCAGTTATTCCGGTGCTAAATTAAACCAAATCTTCTTATCTTGGCCTGCATTTTCCTGGCCAACCTTGAGCATTAAAGGGCTATGCCCAGTTTGACTGTACACATTGTTTACATTTTTAATGGTTTTGCTTTATAGGTCTAACCTCACAGAGGAATTGCTCTTCTGTTCAAGCGTAATGTCTATGACCTGAATAGATCAGAATCTGCATCTGCATATACACTGTCTAATTCTCAGTCTATTTTTATGGCTATTGTTATTTTGTATCACTTTCAAATATATAGTTGTGATAATAAAATATGGTCAACATTTAACTCTTCTTAATACTAGTTACTAGTCATTGTCAGATATTGCAGTGTGTAGAGATGTATGGTGTGTCACTCGACCAGGCTGTGTCTGTCTGTCTGTCTGTCTGTTCATGAGATTATTATCTTGTATGATAACGGGGTAATCGAGGAATCCGTATCTAGTTATGCCCCGCCCATTTCTAACAGCTCCATCCACTTTTCTCTGAGTGTTGGAAAGAATTTATATATTTATGAACCCTGAATTCTCAAATTCCCATTTTCAAGATAATTATACATGTTTGATTTATTAGATTTTGAAACTAATTTTACTGGTTGCTATAGTTGCTTATGGCAGCAACCACTCCCAGTCTAATTATTTTCAAAATATCCAACAGAATGTTCAATAAATTGTAAATCCATCAAAGACATACAAATCGTACACTTGACCAACCGTTACAGTTTCATGATGGATAATTCTACATCACTATGATTATGGCGTCAGGTACCAAGTAACGTAATTGATTATGACATCAGATACACGAGTGATTGATCGGATCCCTCTATTGGTGAGTGTGGAAATCTTTAAATGTTTTTTTTATAGAAGGTTATTAGCAGATTGTTATAAACATTTGCAATGCCACCCTTTTCTTAGTAATATTTTCTTGACTATCAGAACAATGTTATTATTTTTGTATAAAAATGAATGTCTATTTTGACAATCCACTTTTTGGATAAGTCAGTGTTTTTCCCGACTACCCTTGATCTTTTGACCTCAGATCCTCAACATGATTTTTCAGGATGACAAGTATATCACCCCCCATTTTGACGAAGATTGCTCCAGTAAAACTTGAGTTGTCATGCCAGACACACATACTTCGCACACACATGCAGGCGCATGCACACATTCACACACACAGGTGCATGCATGCACATGGCTATTAGAACAGTCTGGACAATCGTGACGAGACTAATAAATTAGAAAACACTTCTACTCGAGCTACTGACTCAGACCTGTGTGCTCTGTTTTGAATTGCACTTAGGGATACCAATGACCTAAAAAATTGGCCCTAAGTTAACCTAGAATTCAAATTACTTAAGAGCCAGTCAAAATATGAATGAATGTGCCAAATTTGATACAACCTTTCTTAAAGAATGACTGAAAGTTTCCAAAAACTGTATATATTTCATCGACAAATCATACATGCATTGGCTAGAAACTTACTGACTGTCCAGAGACCAGAAATATGCACACACTGATGCTGCTAAGTATTTCATTCTTCAACCCCGGAAAGCATACCTATGCCTATGCTCACTTTACTTACATAATTAAAGAACAATATTGAAAGCCAACTAATTATCTGCACAACAATTTGACACTGTTGATGATTTCGCAACAGCCTGCAAATAAATTAACAATAATTTGGTTGACGGGTTTGCTGCCATTGACAGCAAAACATTTCAGTCACATTACTGTCAGAATAGACATCAGTTTTCTCATATTATACCCTTGAAATTGATTACACTTGTACTGAACATTATTGCGATTTATTGTTTATCTGCTTACACCTCAAGAGATAGCTGATAAATGACCAGTTGTATGGACAGCTAGGCCTCTTTATTTGAGAATCTCAGTCAGTAAAAATAATACCCTCAAATAATAGTGTATTCAATAGTTACAATGAGTATGGTGCGGGCATGGCATGCAGGATAAATTGCACATAAATCAACAGGTATCTCAGCTGATGTAACTGTTTCTATTTCTTGGTACACAAGAACTTTAACTATCACTGTTTCAGTCTAGTAGGGGCGATCCTAGCATCATGTAATGTATGGTAAGATGGGCGGCGGCTCTAATTGGCTGAGAGAGTTGTGACGTCATCTCATTTGCATATTAGCCCATACCCAAATGACCTAGTTTTTATCGATTTTATAAAGGGCCATGCCCATGAGCATATATAGGCATGTGTGCGTGGCCTAATATACAAATGAGATGATGTCATATCTCTCTTAGCCAATCAGAGCAGCTGTCCATCCCTTTGCCACATTTTGGTGATGTAGAGCTTTGATCTGTGCTAATGATTAACAGGTGTAATAAGCTGTGAAGGTGTTGGGTGTGTGGACGTCGACCAATCAGCGCAGCTGCTTATACAGTCACTATTGTCCAAGGTGTCGCCAATGTTTAATCTGTAGAGCTATTGGAAGGTAATGAGCCATGCGACCTAGGGCTAATTCTGGAGTTAGTTGGGGTGGGTGTGGGGTTGTGTGCTCCTAGACCTATGCCTACACACGTATCATAGTACTCCGGTGGCGTTAAATAGAGTTGAGAGTGACTTGGTACAGCCGTCATCTGTAAATTTCAGAGTAAGAACATCTCCTGACACTTGTTCACCCTTCAGCCTCTGTTAACGGCACCTTACGGATGGGGGTGAGTGTGCTCCTAGACTTATTCCTACACATGTATCGTCAAATAGTGTTCTGAAGTTAAACAGAGTTAAAACGACTCAGTACAGTTAAAGCCGCCATCTGTAAAGTTAAGAGTAAGGCTCTCTCCCAACACATGTTCACCATTCAGATAACACGCGATGTATTAAGCTTTTATTGTTGAAAATTGAATGATTTTGTACCCCAACTGCTGTTATAAGTTTGATTACACACTATGCTGAATACTACACCCATCTAAATCCCCGAGAAAAATATTACTGCTGTTTAGGCTATTAGTACTTGTGGGTAGGCCTGTTCGGTTAAACGATATTTCATCGGTAGTCGATTATTTTCCCTGGCGATTATATAATCGAGTGTAAAATAAAATAATCGAAAAATCGATTATTTATTTTAATCAGGCATAATTTAGTGTTTAATCTTGTAATAGTCTTTTAATACAGCTAATGCATCGGTGGTTTGATTGCTCTTGCAAGGTAGTTGTATAAACATCTATTCCTGACATTCAAGCCCGCCCGTCCTGAGTTGTAGTCCATACACATGAATGTTTATATAAGTAATTGCTTGATACGCCAATGATTGCCAGCATTTGTTTGCTACTGTTTACTATCCCCCTCTGAAGGCTGTGGGGTGGAGTGCTGGTGGCCATTTTGCGAAAAATTAAAAATCGATGCAAATTTTCACAAATTCTGACGATCATTTTGGAACTAATTTGACTTAAAATTGTTGCTGCCTAAGGCCATTACTGTTTTTATGGTAAATAGATCTAACTAAGTTTTTGTACAGTTAATCGCGTAGTTTAACTAAATATGCCGATAGGTTTAGTTTATCACCTGCATCTGCGGCGTCTGCTCGCTGAACGCAAATTATAGCGACTGACCAATACTGGCTGTTTCCTATTGTTTTTGTCCTTCTTTTCGATCGCTGGTATCACACTTGGAGAGCCGTTCTCAAGATGAAATCTGTGGTTTTCTGCAGTTCTTCCACAGGCCCATACAGCTTTTCATGAAAAGAGGTTGACAAAGGCCAGATCTCTTCTCTCAGCAGCTGATACGTACTGCAACATTGAAGTATGTGCTCTGTGGTCTGTTCTGCTTCTCCACAAGCACAAGCGGGTGATGTCGTACGGTGGAACCGCCTGTACATGTGTTGGTTTAGTCTGTTGTGTCCAGTTCTGAGACGAAAAATGGTCACTTGCTCTGGCCTCGAGAGATGATGGTAGGCATCTTCTGATTGAGGTGTTCTATAGAGTGACTTGATGAAAGTCTTCATCTCTGTATGGGTAACCATGTTTTCTGTCTGATTCTCTTCTGCACCCACCTTTGCCATCTTGTCTGCTTCCTCATTTCCTTGGATTCCACAGTGTGAGGGGATCCACTGCAATGCTATCCGAAAGCATTTGATGGTTTGTAGTGCTTCTTCAAGTTGTGGCAGCTTACCTTTGGTGATAGCCTCAAGGACGGAGCGGGCATCAGATAAAAAGACAATCTGTGCAATAGAGTCTGTTGTTCTGCTGATGGTATTAGCTGCATGAACCAGTGCTTCGACTTCAGCTCTGTAGTTTGTGCAGTGTTTGCCTGTCGGTATTGCAGCTGACTCATGTTGTCCGTTTGGATACTGTATGTGTAGTCCGGCACCTCCGCTCCTAATCGCTACTTTGGCTGATCCATCTGTGTAGATCCTTATCCATGTCTCCTGAGGGTACATTTCTTCCAGCATGGCTAGGGTCAGGGCCTTCTTGCTCACATCACTGTGTTCATCTTTGGTTGTGAGATGAGGTACTGTGGTGCGAATAGCAATGCTCTCTAGTTTGTTTTCCCAGGGTGGAGGATCAAGGGTGTGGTTTGTGTCTTCTATTTGTGCTGGCAACATTTCTTGGTGTTTCCTTTGAAGTGCTTTTGTCTCTTTCACAAAACTCGATCTTTTAAGTCTTCCTGATGACAGCTGTGCTTGCCTGATCTTCATAGGGTGGTTGTTGAATGATTTGAACTTTGCAGCTTGGATCAGTGCTTTGCATTCCATTCCTTTGCTAAGTGGGTGGATGCCTGCTGGCTGCTCCATTTTTTCTATTGGTGTTGATCTCATTCCACCAGTGATGATGCGCAGTGCCTGGTTTTGTACTCTGTCGAGGTTTTGTTGATGAGATTTAGCTGCTGTCATCCACGAGCTGGATCCATACTCAAGGTGTGGTCGTACGACACCTAGGTGGATGGTCTTGAGGATCCTTTCATTGGCACCCCACTGTGTTCCTGCAAGCTTCCTCATGATGTTTAGCTTTCTTCTGGCCTTTGCCTCTGCGTTCTGGATGTGCTCCTTCCATGTTAATCTTCTGTCATAGGTGACTCCCAGGTATGTCTGATGGTCCTCGTACTCGAGTGGAGTACCGCCCAGTGTCAGATTGCCAACCTTGGTTTTGGTGGACAGTGAGAATAGCATGGCTGATGATTTTTCTTTGTTGATGGTAATACACCAGCGATTGGCCCAAGCTGTAATTCTGTCCACGGCGAGCTGCATTCTGTACGTGGAAGTCGTTGTGTACTCCTCGGTGCACCAGAGTTCGAGGTCATCTGCATAGAGGGCTGCTTGAATCCCATTGGGCAGCTCTGCTACAATGTCATTAATGAAGAGTATGAACAGAGTTGGTGATAATACTCCGCCTTGTGGCACCCTTTCTCTCAGCAATACATTCTGTCCAGATTGTCCATCCACCAGCACCCTAGCTTTGCGATTGTGTGGGTATGACTTGGTCCATCGGAACATGTTGCCACCGATGCCTGTGCGCCGGAGCTTCACGAGGAGGCCATCCTTCCACACCTTGTCAAATGCTTTCTGCAGATCGATAAAGGCAGCTAGTTTCACATTCTTGGCTTGAAAAATGTCCTCTATGACCTGTGCAAGATGTGTTGTTTGATCTTCTGTGCTCCTGTATCTTCTGAAGCCGGCCTGCTCTGAAACTATAATGTTCTCCGACTCCAGGTACCACTGCAACCGCTGGTTGATGATGCGCTCCATGGTCTTGCATATGCAGCTTGTAAGACTGATAGGACGGTAGCACAGCACTTTCGTCTTGTTCTTCCCTTTTTTCAGAATAGGAGTCATTCTGGCTTCTTTCCAGCACCGAGGAACTTCTCCATTGGTCCAACTGAGATTAAAGATGTCTAGCAACTTGCGGAAAGATGCATTACCAAGAAGATCATTTCATTCGTAATGCCATCTGGCCCGGGAGATTTCTTCTTCTTCAATTGGCGGACAGCCTTCTTAAGTTCTGCTAAACTAATGTCACCTTTCATTGCATCGTGAGTGTTGGTGTCTGTTCTTTCCTTTTGCTCTTTTCTAACCTCTTTTTGATGCATTCGTGGTATATAGATGTTGCTTTCTTTTACATATACCTTCGCAAAGGCATCTGCAGCCATCTTTCCTGTCAGTGTTTGTCCATCTTCTTCAAGAGTAATCTTCTCTCCCCCCCCCCCCCCCCCCCCGACACCCTCATCATTCAGTGCTTTAGTCAGTCTCCATAGCTTTGTGGTGTCTCTCTCTAAAGTAAACCCTGCCGTCTTTTCCCTCCAGCTTCTTCTTTTGGCCTCCAGCTTGGTCTTTAGATACCTGGCTTTAGTTTGTTGTAGCGTGAAGTGGTTTTCATGACAGGGATTACCCTCTGCATCTTCTCTGGCCTTGTCTAGTTTATCATGTGCTGCTTGCAGTTCTTTTGTCCAGTAGGGGCGGTAGTTTTTCCTGAACCCTCAAGGAATCGCTTCGTTGGCAGCCTT
>JAVVLW010000658.1:0-25000 GCA_034401795.1 Chaetoderma sp. LZ-2023a
GCGTGTGTGCGTCTGTGCGTATGTGCTTGCGTGCGTTTGTGCATGCATGCATGCGTGCATGCGTGCGTACGTGCGTGCATGTGTGCACGCGTGCGTGTGTGCGGTAATGGATTTTTATATGAAATCGTCTGAAACCGTTGGACGGAATTCAACAAAGTCGGGTATGTGAGTTACTCTTAATCTTGAGGAGTGCAATATCTTCACAATAGGCTCAACACCAGGCGGGGTAAAATGTCAAATCCATTCTAACACAACTACTCCAAAACCATTGGATGGAATTCAGCCCGACGTGATATGTCAGTTACTCATTTGATTGCTTAGTGCAAGTAGTCACATTTTAATATGCGGAAATTGATTGTAGCACAACTCCTCTGAAAGAGTTGGACAGAATTTAACCAAAATCTGTGTGAAGTGCGCGTGATTGTAATGCAACCATCTACATTTGGCTCCATGGGATGGGGTGGGCCAACCACCGGTAAATCTAATAATACATTGGTTTTGTGCCGCCAATGTTGTGGTTAATAGAAGGATCTATTTCTAGGTGCGCCCCGACCATTTACAACAAAGCTCCGGCCACTTTTAACGAGTATTCAAATCAATTTGTACTCAATTTGATTATCGCTTTGAAAATTTCTAGGTAACTGTACAACTAGGCTGTTGAATATTTTGAAACGTATTTGACTGTGAACTGTTGCCGATACAGCAACAACTACTAGTTAAATGAGGTTTTAAATATTGCAATATAATGTTTATTGAATTGGAAATGCATTAAAGCCGTGCACTACGCTTTAGTGACGAACTTGCTATTCGATTTTTGTGTCGGAGCTACGCCATTTTAACTGTGGGGACAGCTAACATGTGATATATATTATTATGACGTCATATACTTGGGATACATATTGGACATATTAAGACATGTGTTTAAGAGCACCCAACTATTTGTCCCGAAAAGTAGCTATCCGTTAGACCGTATGACTATCTGAACCCTACGTAGGGAGATGGCCTATGTGTATGCCTATGGATGGAGAGGGCCTAGATACGGTGTGAAAACTTGTGCACAATCACATTGTACTATTGGTAAATAAAATTTGTAAACACCTTAGTTTTAATTCACCAATCCTGAAAGGACAAATGAGCCTATGCCCAACTATCCGTCGTCCGTCTATCACATGCTGTCCGTCATCTATCGTCCCTCATCAACTTTTGCTTTAAACGGATTCTATTCAAGAACCACTGAGCGGATTTTGTTTAAATTTGTCAAAAACCACGCAGCTTAGAGCATAAAGATCTAGAATTCTTCCTGGGAAGCTGATTGATTGATTTAGGCGGCGTCATCTTGAATGTTGCATTATTTTAGAAACACATCAAGCACCTTCTCCAAAATCATTGTGCTGATTAATTTGAAACTTTATAAACTTCATCTAGGCCAAGACCGGACGCAAATTTGCGCAAGAAAATCTGAATTTGTCGAATTGTGTTATATTGGATGACTTGTTTTTTCATCAGAAAAGACTACCTCTCTAGAACCACTAAAGGGAGCAGCCAAAATCCAGGAGATATGCTTAGGCCATATGATTATCCCATTACTGGTTGTGCAATGAATGGTGATGTACTCCAAGGGAGTATTGAGGAAATATGCTTAGGCCATATGATTATCCCATTACTGGTTGTGCATGAATGGTGATGTACTCCAAGGGAGTATTGAGGAAATATGCTTAGGCCATATGATTATCCCATTACTGGTTGTGCATGAATGGTGATGTACTCCAAGGGAGTATTGAGGAAATATGCTTAGGCAATATGATTATCCCATTACTGGTTGTGCAATGAATGGTGATGTACTCCAAGGGAGTATTGAGGAAATATGCTTAGGCAATATGATTATCCCATTACTGGTTGTGCATGAATGGTGATGTACTCCAAGGGAGTATTGAGGAAATATGCTTAGGCCATATGATTATCCCATTACTGGTTGTGCATGAATGGTGATGTACTCCAAGGGAGTATTGAGAGGATTAAAATATTAAGTTGAGCCCTTGTCGAAAATTACGAAATAATTTTGATAGAGTTAAGGGGCTATGGGAAATGCAGCCAGAATCATCTAGTCCACTCAGATTTGTATGTTTACCACCATACTATTATTCTACTGGTGAGACACACAACTGAATACATACTTGAAATTAATTTGACTAAAAGCCATTTTCCTTATTCAGCCGTATGAATCGGTAACATCATTATAATGTAAGGACATGTTTCATATTGTCCCCTTACATACTAGTTTCTATAAATGTACAGATTTAACTCAATACTCGCTATCGCTCTGCGCTGTATACCACGGCGGTAGAAATTACCTCGCTTCAAAGACGTATCTATTCAATGAATGCAGCTCTAATTACCAATCAAATCCATTCATAAAATGAATGCATTCGGCATCTCATATGACGCCATGACCAGCGACCAGCAACACTCAGCATGTTCTCAATAGTATCTAAATATGCACTCAATGGTGATCAGAGTTGGAAACACGAGACAGGTTAAATAACGACATACAGTCATAAGGATACTCAGTTCATGGTGTGCCGTACGATCTATTCATGTGATGTTATAGATCATGCGTAAACGAATCATGTATGGTATACTAAGACCTCTATCATACAGCCACAGTTAGATACTCAATTGTAAATAGATAAGTAAATATCCACATTCAGACCAGAATGTAATATATTTACTAAATTGTAAATAATTAATCGAATTCTGTCTTTCGTATGTAAAGTGTTAAATTTTGCAAATTTTCATATAACTTACGTTTGCGAAAGTAAAGGACGCAGACGCGGAATCCACATATGGTTTCACATAATGTTCAATCATCACACTTAGTAAACTTTAGAAAACTTAATTTTAGATTATAAGTGTAGTCACCGAAGCAAATCACTTGTGCGCAGACTTCAAATGTAAACAATATTTTTTGAATTGTTGCTTAATTTAGGCATCGTTTGAAGTGTGAGAATCTGTCTTAGAAAAGCTGCTTAAAACATTAAAGAAAGACAATATCGATAGCATTAAGGATGTGTTTAGTAACACACAATGACGAAACCCACAATGGTTCTATGTCGACTATTCTACTATCTTGTTGTTTATACAGAGAATTGCTTTAGGAGGGATTATTGACACATATGATAATTAATTCGATTTCGTCTAGTTGAGAATGGCAAATTAGCGGTGAACACACTTAGCTCGCTGTAAGTTTGCTCGGTGAAGATATGTAGGCATATGTCTGACACTATTATTCTTCCCTTCCATAAGCAGTACACTAGATACTGATTGGACAACAAACAGAATGTGTGTGTGAGAGAGAGAAAGAGAGAGAGAGAGAGAGAGAGAGAGAGAGAGAGAGAGAGAGAGATCTGTTAATTGACGTGGTTTGTTGAAGAAATATTAAAATATTTCAAAGAATAATATAGGATCTGCCAAGACATATCTTCTCCATTTAGCATTTTTTGGAATATGAGCGTGGATCATGTGTAGAATACAAGCAGATCACGAACCGATAATGCGGTTTGGCAAACATATCAAAAGCTAAAATAATATCGGACATATGGGCGCCATTCAAATATGTGTGGATCAGATATATTCTGCTGACTATTTCAGTCTTTGATAAAACTCGTATCGATCAATCATGGCAAGAACATATCTCAACATATATATTGATTTATTGATATTAATATCAAATACTTAGAATTCGCAGACATATTTTGTCCATAATAGGACTGACGCTTACCGATGCATACGGCTTTGGAAGATTCCCCTACTAATATTCAAGATAGTTTTATTAATTGATCCAAGCGCTAATTAGCTACTTAGTAATATCTCTAATACCTGAGCATGAAACCAGTCCACAAGATATACCTGCTTTTGAAATAACATGCGGATGGTTCTTTATGCAGGTGCTCGTATAACCACATGTTTTAAACAACTACCGTTTTGTGGTCAGCAACTTGGCCATTCAAGATGACATGTCACATGTGTTATCTGACCAGATGTTTTAGTGACCACACGTATGCCGTCTAAAACATGTCCGTTATAGGGAGAATTTAGAGAATTATAATTAGTGTGTTCTAAGCTGTGCTTCACAATCATGTAGAGAATTTAACGATTAGAGAAATTGAAGTTTCTATGTCGTAATCCTTTAAACACTGGAGCTCCATAATATCAAGCTACGGCAACAAAAACAACCAGTCAAATTAGTTTCAAAATATTCAACATGATACTTCTTTAACTGTATATAATATATCGTATGTTTCTGGCACAAATGCGTATAATAGTGAAATAAATGAACCGAGAATTGAAGGTTATTATTCTCGCAAAGTGCTTTTCCTCTAGCTGGCGAACAAGCACATCTTGATGAAACACATTATATATTGTCGTCTCTGTCTGCTCATTATTCAGGCTAATGGATGGTGCTTATATGCCCACATAGTAATAGACAGATATTGAATTCAGATGTATTCCTAGCTTAGACAGTCATACTCTAACAAAGATCTCCGCATCTGGAATGCTACATTTCACCAGAGTTTATACTGATTTGCTTGACATCACCCTGCGACTGCTATTTACCTATATAGTTAGATGGATTAATTACCTTACCATTACAGAGCGGATAAAAGCATACACTTTTCTGTGAGGCTTGATTTTGTCCTATCATTTAATATTAGCCTAGGAGCCCTTTTCAGTTTTTCTATTTTCCAAGATGGCGGTCAAAATCCAAGATGGCCACCATCGACAATATAATATTACATATGTTTATGATACAATGATACAACCTCCCTCAACTGGCAGCTTTTCGGCGATCCGTGGCCCCCACTTCCCTCTCAATCCCTGGGCATAGGGGTGCATGTGGTTGGTGTATGCCTCTAGATGGAGGGCCCCAGGGTTGCAGGTGGTTGGGTAGGCCTCTAGATGGAGGCCCCCAGGGATTGAGAGGGCGGTGGGGGCCACGGATCGCCGAACGGCTGCCAGTTGAGGGAGGTTGTATCATTTTACTACCGACACTACTGCGAGGCAAAATGATACCACCGCCCTCACGCCAGAGCCGTGGCCCCCACCGCCCTCGCAAGCAGTGGAGACCACGGGGTACCACCTCCCTCAACAGGCCGCCGGATTCGTAGGCCCTCACCGCCCTCTCAATCCCTGGGGCATAGGGTGCAGGGACCACCACGGATCGCCGAACGGCTGCCAGGGAGGTAGGATCATCCCGACCCTACTACTAGCAGGATCTGAACGCCCAGACAAGCCTCCACAGTGATATCCACCACTGATCGCCATCAACCACACCAATAGGGCCAGAGATATGCACCACCCACATGTACTGATCGGTACACATAATAGGGTCTGAACACCCATTTAAAGACAGGCATCCACAGGGATATACACCACCCACAGGTACTGATCGCCAGCACCACACATAATAGGGTCTGAACGCCCAGACAGGCATCCACAGGGATATACACCACCCAGAGGTACTGATCGCCACACATAATAGGGTCTGAATGCTCATTTAGAGACAGGCATCGACAGGGATATACACCATGAGAATTGTTGCACAGCTTCGTGCTATTGCAAAGCCTTAGATCTGACAGGTCCGTACCGAGGAGTGGGGACCATCCACAGGGATATACACCATGAGTACTGTTGCACAGCTTCGCGCTATTACAAAGCAATTCGGCCTTAGAGGCTACTCTAAGGCCAAGAAAGCCGACCTGCTCCAGAGGATCGGACAGCTCCGTGCCAAGGAGTGGCAGAAGCGACTCTCCTGAGCAATGCAGACGGGAAGGTTTCTAGCGCTTACCAAAGATGATCCTTTGAATCCCCACAAGAAAGTGCAGCGGCTCCGTGAGCTTCGTCAGTTGAACGAGGAGGTGACTGCTAGCTTGCGAGCCAAGACTGTAGCGAGGCGGATGGCGGACCATCCACTGGAGCTCTTACCTCCCCTACGCAGGATCGCTAAGTGACTGCTGATGGGGCCGAGGTCTGAACCTTTATCCCGGAGCATGAGGCGAGAAGGCGAACACATTCTCGACCAGCGTCTCGGCGAAAGGGAGACAGAGGATAGAGGACGCCGGTCAGTACACTGGACATTCTTCAGAGGTCTAGAAGGAGACCTCACAGGCTGGATCATGCAAAAGATCCAGCAGACTGTCCAGAATGCCTTCTACCTCCGCTACACCCACACCTATCGCATCCATCAAATCGAAGACGGTAGGGTGATGCTCTTCCACAAGAATGCTCCAGGGAGCCTTTGGCTGAACACGATAGGAGCAGCTCAGGACTGGTTGGCAGCAAGAGAGCTAGCCTGCCTCGACACAGACAACATCGATCGACCTAACACCAAGTGGGCTTTCGTTCGATCAATCAACGTTGAGGTGAGGGCTGTCATCTACCGCCAACCTCTGATTGGGACAGGCCCCCCTCCCAGACTGGCTATGACAGAAGAAGAGTATAACTGCCCTCGACACCTACAGGGACAACATATGTCTCTGGAGATGTCTAGCAGTCCACGGAGGAGCGAGAGCTGATAGAAGTACAGCTCCTGCACGAGAGCTTGCCACGCAGTTCTACAGCAAGACAGTAACAGTACCTGATGTCCGCAACACCTCGCTGAATCAGATGGACAAGGCAGGGTTCTTAGGCAAGATCTGGATTCGCGTGTATGAACCAACCGACGAGGGTACCTGGCACATGATCAGGCAAGTGGCTCACTACCGTGACACCACGACCATCGGAGTGTGGGACCACCACGCCTACTACATCAAGAACATCTCCAAGCTGGCACATACACTAGTATGCAGTCACTGTCAGCAGAGGCTTACACAGGCATGCAGTCTTCAATGCCACGCTACTCACTGTACATGCGGCAAAACAACAATCATGTGTCCTGGCGAGAAGGTTGAGGCGCCACAGTCTGCGTATCAGAAAGCCTTCTATCCGCCCCAACCATCCAGTTCAGCGGCTACTTGTTGGATCGATTATGAGTCGAAAAATAGCGACGAACATATACACCATGTAGAGTGGGGGCATGGTGGCGAGTGTTGGATCGAGGGCACTCCCGTAGATAGTTATGATCCGACTACCAACACCGTTTACCAGTTCCATGACTGTCACTGGCACGGGTGTCCACAACACCAGCGAGGTGAGGATGCCGAACAAAGATACCGTAAAACAGTCCTGAGAGAGGAGAAGCTGAGAACCTCTGGATGCATGCTTGTGGTACAGTGGGAATGCTGTATAAAACGCTGCCCAGGCGTCCCTAAACGAGTTCGGACTGTCCCATACCCACACTTCATAGTTTGCGACTTCGAAGCACTCCTAGATGGTATCAAGACTCATACTACGGAGACTCTCACGATCGAGAGTACTCACATACCTATCTCTGTGTCAGTTGGCTGCTCCTTAGACAGTGCCACGAGTGAGCCCACTCACCTCTGCAATCCTGACCCCAAAGAACTAATCAAAGAGTTCATGCTGGAGATCTGCGAGCATCTCTAATCCGGACAATGGTTAGGGCACAGCACATACCGACAGACCTGGACAAGCTCCCAAAGCGACAGCAGCGACTGAGCAACGAGTGGTGTGATCAAGTGCCTGTACTGGGGCTCAACTCTGGGCAGTATGACCTGAACCACATCAAGAAGTACTTTGTCGATGAGCTGACTGACAGTACAGGTACAGTGAAAGTCGCCAAGAAGACTAGTCAGACCATGTTCCTCATAACACATGAGCTACGGTTTCTTGATGTGCTGAACTACCTCGGCCCAGGAGTCTCGTAGGAGGTATGGGCCAAAGCTTACGGGTGTACACAGCAGAAGAGCTGGCTCCCTTATGAATGGTTTGACACACATGAGAAGCTCAACTATCCAGGGCTTCCTGCCTACTCAGTATGGACATCTAAGCTCAAGGGTGGCTGATTCTTGACGCGAACAGAGTGGGAACAGTGTAACCAGACATTCAACGAGCATGGAATGTGGACATTCGCCGACTGGCTGCGATACTACAACAACGTGGACGTCAGTCCATTCATCGAAGCCCTAGAGCGGATGCGTGAGTTCTACACAGAATGAGAAATAGACATCCTCAAAGATGCGTTGTCTCTCCCAGGTGTGTCACGGCAGTACCTCCTACGTGGAACAGCTCAGCACATGCCGGATGTTAGCCTCTATTCACTGGACAAGGAGGCCTACGAGATGCTGAATGGCGCTGTTATTGGCGGTCCCAGCATCGTGTTCACCAGATACCATGAGGCTGGCGGGACTCGAATCCGCCAGAGTGAGCGTGTCTGCCAACGTCTACTCGGCTATGACGCAAATGCTCTGTACCTGTCAACGATGGCCAAAGAGATGCCATGTGGTAAGGAGACAGTGCACCATTGGTCCGGTGCCAGTGGGGTAGCTAGCTTTAAGGAGGCTCTCCTAGCAGACAGCTGGTTTGGGTTTGCTGAGGTGACATAGGGGTCCCCAAGCCTCTGTGGGCAAAGTTTGAGGAAATGTCTCCTCTCTTCTATAACCGCAAGATCCCGGTAGAGGCAATCTCGTCTGAGATGCTGGCATATCTAGGGCGAACAGGGAGGAAGCGGCCCACCACCCAGAAGCTGGTCAGTGCCCTCTCTGGCAAGAAGCGGCTGCTGTACACCCGACAGTCAAGAGGGATATAACCCATGGTCTGGAGATCACTGCTGTATACCGTACCATAGACTACTATGCCAAGCGCCCATTCGAGTCATTCGTGGAGAATGTTACGGAGGCCCGCCGCTCGGGAGATGTAGATATGAGCAAAGCGCTCTTGGCAGATCTCTTCAAACCCCTCGGCAACAGTGTCTACGGGAAGCTCATCGAGGCCCTAAAATGCCATAGCAACACCAGCTTCACGAAGGATGAACGTGTGGTAGACAAGGCCCTGCGTAGTGCATGGTTCGAAGATCTCGAGGAGATCAGTGAGTCATACGAGCTCCAAAATCGCAAGCTGAGAATCACTATTCGAAGGCCCTTCCATGTGTCGATAGCCGTTTATGAGCTCGCGAAGCTGCGAATACTTGAGTTCTACTATGACTTCCTCGATCACTACGTAGCTCGTGACAGCTTTGAGTACCTGCAGATGGACACTGACTCTGCGTATACCGCTATAGCAGGCTCCAACCTCGACGACATCATCTGCCCTGAGATGCGAGCAGAGTACCAGGCTCATAAGCGGGACTGGCTAGCTTGGGACAAATGGTCTAGACGGATTCCGGGACTGTTCAAGCTCGAGTTCGAAGGCTCTCGTGGCATCACTCTCTGCTCCAAATGCTACTACATGGAGAGCGCAGCTGCAAGTAAGTGCTCGGCTAAGGGAATGTCAAAGTGGCAGAATGAGGCTCTTGGCAGAGGTTCTACAGTGCCCTACATGGCGGGGTGGACAGAGCTAAAAACACATGCACAACTAGGGTATGGTGACGTATGCGCAGGAAAGACTCGGGCTCTCCGCTTACTATGATAAGCACCACGTGCTGCCAAATGGGGTCCATACCGAGCCCATCGAGTATCATGTTAGCACCCTGGGGGTAGTAGCTGCGTGTCTGCAGGGACTAGCTGAAGCTGTTCTACGACAAATTGGCGCCCAGGCACTCCGTGCTGGCATGCCAGGTAGTGCAGTGTAGTCTGCCGCTCCGCATCCACATACCTGTCAAGCCTGTGAACATCCATCGATCAGTTAGGATCTGTTACCCGCCGTCGACCACCTTCCAGCTCACCAGGCTCATACAGGTACAGAACCAGAGCATCGGGTGGTAGGGACTCCTTTCCCTTGTTCGCTCCTCTAAAGCTGTGACCAGCAGAGTGTCTGATAGCCTCTACCGGCTTCTTCCCGCTTAGCCTAGTCACCTCAGCATTGAATCGCTCCACCACAGCAGGCAGCCCTCTCACCCATACACTAGAACATTCACTCGGCGCGGCCATTTCCTGGGCGTATTGGTGTGGGAACAGTCTCTCTGCCAGTGCCCAATTCCACTGCTCAACGATAGCCTGGTCACGGTGATGCCCTACCTCGCCTTGCCTAACTGCCACACTGTGTTTCCACATGAGGGCTGCAGTCTCCCTTCTGAACTCCTTACACTCATCCATCTGCAACAATTCCGGCTACCAGAGGGGATTTTCAGAAGCCTCGTAGACACCCTGGAACGCCTGGGCCACCTGGCCAGCTGACTTGTCTGTGAGCGGTACTGACGCCTTGTACCTGCTGGCGACATTGACGATGGTGGGGGCATACTTGTAGGTCTTACGACCAACCGAGTCGTGGGGAAGGAATAGAACATCTGTCTGGTGAACTCTGTTCGGGACAGTTTCCTCGAAATGGGCATGCCTGATGTGCCGTGGACGAGGTCTGTACATCTGCCACATCGCCTGGCGGCTGAGCCACTGGTCTCCAATGTGAAGTTGTAGCCCTTGCAATGTACAGCTTCGAGTAGTTGAGGGGACTCACGGTAATATCCACCAGGCTGATAGTAGAGTTCCTCAAGAAAGATGGAACTCCCGGATTTCATCACTGACGTCCACTCTCATCCGGTCACGCATGGCCTGGGCAAACTCTAAACAGACCAGCAGACGGCCGTCATTCATTCCACTATCACAGAAGACCTCCTCAAACACATCCGTACACTGGCGTCTAGTCTCTGCTGGATCCTCACTGAATGGTAGTTTATCGACCAAACCTCAGAAGTTACAATGTCTAGTCTCTGCTGGATCCTCACTGAACGGTAGTTTATCGATTAACCCTCGGAAGTTACACGGCCTCGCTGACTTGACCAGGGTGTACAGAGACGCTATCCGTATATAGTACGGATAAATGTTCGCCGGCCCAGATGGCCGCGAGCACTATGGCAATTATGGTAGCCAAGGGCCTGCGACTCCGAAGAAAATACCTACGCCTGAGGCGATGGCTGGTATGGCTTCAGAAATCTTCTCCACCCCATGGAGAGCATTGTTGGCGATCTAGCGTACCGTCTCGCTAGCCTTCGTTGTGAACAGAGCGATCAGAGCCTCAACTGCTGCCAGCGGCCCAATAAAACCGTTTACATAAGTGCGATAGATTCCTTTCACTCTGTGTACTAGCTTGCGGGATTCAGGCTCTACATCATCATACTCAACCACGGTCTCCACTACATTGTAGTGATCTGCATCATAATCCTCCTCTATCACAGTCCTCCTCATGGTCCTCGTCATCTATATCATCGACTAGATCAGCCTCTGGTTCATACATCGCGTCACTGTGGCAGTTATATAGTAGCATTAAACTGTAGTCTATGGCATGGCATCCGCAATCTTGAATGCGGGCGTGTTTGCCTTAGCGAACTGGGGATTCGCCGACAAGAAGGTGGCAGAGGTCGAGCATGAGCGTTAAAACCAGGCGATGGAGATTCATGATCGCATCTGCGAGCTGCTCAGTATACACCCGGATGAACAGCCTATCCTGCATGGCAGCCGGATTCACATGGGTGTTCTCAAGGAGGGCTGAGAGTGGAACTGCCATGGGCTTCTCGACACCTGCCTGTAGTTCGAATTCCGTGAACCACCCATCGCACCCCACATCGTAGTACCCCTTTCCCTTCACATAGAAGGTTGGTCCACGAGCCAGCGGACCTAAGACTCGGTACTCATTGTTCACATAGGTGGTGTCCATGGTGCTGTTGCTCTGCACGATCCCCCACCTGATCAGAACCTGCGGGAGATCTACCGTCTGTTCTATTGTGCTCGGAAGCTTGAACCCGAGTGTCATGCTCTTGATCTCGTGGATCTGTGCCGAGATTGCAAAGTCAATGTACTTCCCAGCAGCGGACAACGGGTTCTCATCGTGTATACTGGGTCGAATGACTGTCATGCAGTCCTTCCGAGGATCAGTGTGGTGCGATGTCACCGGTTCAATGTCTCTATCTGGATGTTGCACATACTGAAACATGTTTAAGGTCTGGGTATATATAGGTTTTAAACGGCTGCCATGTTTGGTAAAGTTCTCCAGCAGATTGTCTATAGGCAGCAGGACAAGGCGGCATGACAGTCACAGCCACGGTGTGCACTGTCCCACTGGGACAGGGTCCGAGGACTGGTTCGTGACATCAACATTGTCCACGAGCGAGCCAAGGTCATCTCCATCTGATGCAGAGATACTGGCCGCCATAGAGGAAGAAACGCCAGCTCATAGTACAAAAGAACTCCTGAGTCGGATACTCTACCGGAAGTTTGATAGCACCCATGGCAGGGCACTCGACCTACCTCCTATGGCCCAAACCAACAGTCCTGTTATTCTAGCTCTCCAAAGGCCAAGGGTCGAACCCAAAGATCTACTAACTGTCGGGAAGTGGGCTGCCATATTTAGCCTTCATGGCAAGGAAGAGCGATAGATTCTGGATAGAATCCAGTCTGGAGCTAATAACACCCTCAGGAAGAAGTTCAGTGCCGCTGTAGCTGAGAGCCACGCCACTGGCCATGCAGAAGGTAATCAGGAGTGGGGGGGGGTCACTGTTGGCTGCAAGGAGGCTTTGAGCACATCTTCAAAGAAAAAGGGCACGTGAAATTGTACAGTGATCTGGAAGCCTTTCTGGGAGCCCTAGAAAAAGACCCAGACTTCCTGGACTATCTCATTAAACCCGCTGCTGGCAAGTACTCTGCTAGTCGCGGGCTCATATGGGAAAAGTGGAGTTTTTCATGAGATGCGCCAGATGAACAAAATCCCAGAGAAGGACCCTCATTGGGAAGAGTTTCAGCGAAAGTATCGTCTCAAGGAGAAGCTTCAGGAGAGGCAACTTCGTCATAAGAAGAAGCCACAGGCTTCTGCCAAAACTGTCGAGGTAGCAGTGGAGACCGCGGACGAATTAGCTTCTGCCAAAACTGCCGAAGTTGCGGCGGAGACTGCGGACGAAGTAGCTTCTGCCAAAGTAGCAGTGGAGACCGTGGGTCCTCAAGTAGCGGAGACCATGGATGAAGTAGCGGAGACCGCGCAGCCTTCTGGTGAATGAAAAAAAGTTGCAGCTGAGACCGTGGACAGTCTGTCAGCGATGACGCGTAGAGTGGGCTAGTTTCCTGGCTGGATTCAGATGAAGCGATACAGCTCAGCTGCCCTCTGTACACCTGCGATAAAGTCCCCTTGAGGGTTAGGCTGTCGTATATGGTCTCGAGCAGGGCACGTCCACACTTGGAGCTGAAGTATAGCAACCGGGCATTGTGGTGGATGTCCGGTGAGATCTCGCGGGTGTACTTCTGAAAGAGGATGAAGACAGTTACCTTTGTGTGCCGGATGTGCCTGGTGATGTTGCTGAGGTAGGTGCCTGTCTTCTGGTCCATTGCAGGGTCATCAATAACTAGAACAAGTGGTTCTGTCAGTCGGGCTGCCAGAAGCATCTCCATTAGTGCTTGCAGGTTCTGCGTCTTGGTGATTGGGCCATTGTACCATTGATCATTACTGTCAACCGCCTCAGCGGCGGAGTCAGACACCAGAAGGATGTATTGAGAGTGTAGATGTTCAGCCAGAAGAGCCCACAGCAAGATGTGTTCCCCATGTTCTGACAGGGCAATGATCAGCACCACCTGGCCAGCATCGGCTGACCTACTGTCGAATGGTACAGCCATGCGTGCAGGGGATGGTTAGCACTTGGTCAGCGGTAGCCTCGTCTATATCTGGGAGACTAAACGGCACTACTTCCTGTACCCACTATTTCGCCTGCAGAGCGGGGAATCTTGCACCTCCAGTGGATACGAAGGATGTGATGGAGGCGTAAAGCATGAAATCCCGGCATCAGCTGAGAAGATAGCATAGAGGGCCTGTGTCAGCACCCACAGTGTCTAGTACATCCAGTATCTGTACGATACATGCATGGGAAGTCATGCCTATCCTGTGGTCTTAAACAGCAAACCAAAGAACCCTGACTTCTTCACCTCTGTTAGACAGAGGCTGGCGGTAGCACCTGCACCTGTTTGACCGTCGACAGTGATATGGCTCAGGCCGAGGGCGCCTATCTTGCGATTCTCTCCATCCTGTCGGAATGAGCTCCGTGGTTTCAGGAGATCTTTAACCAGGTCCTGTGCAAAGGTCTTAGCCATAACCCTGATGGCTCCAGCCTCATCCACTCCGAGCATACCTCACATCGTCGTCCTTGATGCCCATCCCCTTGTATAGAGTCTTGGCCTTGTTAATGACTGATTGTCCTACCGTATCAGTGTTCCAATGAGATCTCGGGCTGGGATGGTACCTCGGATCTCCCGCGGGTCTCCCTTCTCATCGAAGTCTAGGAAGGAGATAGGGGCAACAGTATCCTCTGAACTGAGGCATGCCTCACCTAAGTGAGCGAGATCGCCTAGCTCCTTGCTTTCTAGGTCTGTGAGTGACAGATTCATAGTGCTATATATATATATATATATAGTCCACTATTCCCGGGCATTGGCGATCCTCAGTCTGCATGCTCGACTATGGGCTACACACCGCCCTCCGGCACACCATGCCTCAAATGCTGCACGGGTCTCGTGATCCATCTCTCGCTATTCAGAGGTGTTAAACGTAGGCGACGATGATCTCAGCCATTGCACTCGTTGCTAGCCCTAGAACCGTGGCCTCCGTTAGTCTAACACGTTCACCCATGATCTTGGTGGCAGCAGTGTAGGAGACACCACTGAGGGCGATCTTTGGGATGAGGTGAGTTATTCCGAGACAGTACCTGGCCATCCCACTCACCACTGTATCGAGGACAGCCGCAGTGGCGTCAGGAAGAACCTCATTTCCCCCTGTCATCTTCACCACGGCCACATTCGCCACCACATTACTGACGACGTGGACTGCCAGAGGTTTTGCTTTGGTCATTAACTTCTGTGTCTTGGTTCACAGCAGGTTCTCCACCTTCTGAAGTTGCTTCACGTTCTGTGCCATTGACGTCATTGTTTAATCACTGAATATACATTGCGGTTAAATGTCTGCCTTCCCTGTCGAGAGAACTAATACGATCTTCCCTGTCTGCATCTTCCAGGTGGCCGGGTTGGCACTCAGGAATATTCATATTTCTATTGAGACATCTTAAACGGGCCCACGCTATGCAAGAAGTACTATGATGTCTTCTGCATGTTGTTCGGAATCAAACGTAGGTGTGGTGAAATAGCAAAGTCAAGTTTGCGACAGGCCTTCTGCAACCCCTGCTGCAATAAGACTACTGGGGTCTGCCACGATGATCATATCCTAAACGAGACTGATGAACATGGCCTGGGCCATCTATGGAATGCCGCAGCTGGGTCTGTGCCATAATGAGGCAGTAACGCAGTGTTTCCAGGGACTGGTTGATCCGAACGATCCCTGCTGGTGTGAGGCATGAGATGGTGTGTGGGACAAAGTACTTGCACACATATGGATAACCCAGCCGCAAGCCAGTGATGTGCATATTTTGCACCAGCGCCCCAGGGTCGGAGTCTGGATCGAACGAGAATGTCGCTGTCTTCTGATGGCCTACTAGTCAGGGTGTTTGATAGGGGATTCCTGCGTAGTCACGTCTCGGGTCACCGTACATGACCCCTGACCGCTGTTGTCAGCACCATGCCACCGATAGTCTGGGTGAGCGCTGAACTCTCGCTGTAGTCTGCTGGCCGCTAAGACACTATGAATGTTGAGCTGTGGATCGAAGGCGTTTGTATCAGGGAGGCTTGCACCCAGCTCATGGAGGATTCGTCGTACCATGAAGTACACGTGGAATCTGAGACAGCTGGCGATGAGCACAGCTTCAGAATACCAGAATAGGGGTGAAAAAGGGTCGAACTTACTCCACATCCTGCCGTGGCACACCACACGGCAACGTTCACCTGCTGATTCCAGTATGAGAGGCTTGGAGCAGCCATCCAAGTATGAGCTTGCTTCGCATCCTTGATGGTAATGGGGTGGTTGGTCAGCGGTCGTGGGTTGACAGAGAAGCTGGTTCGGGACCGTCCATCCACTGTGATGGAGAACGATCTTAGCTCTGGTATATCATCCAGTAGACCTCTCAGGCCAGTCAAGGGTGTATCAAGGAGGGGCGGTTGGCTCCGGCTGACTGTCATGATGTTCAGTGGGAAGGCCATCTATACTGGTATTCTTAAAGCTACCGAACAGGCAGCACACTATGTGTAGTCGTCTCGACTCCAGAGACCAGCGAGGCGACCTCGCTGTAACATCTCGTTTTTAACTCCTCAATATCAACCTGCCCGCTGGAGCCTTTGAGGTATTGCTGTCACACTTTAGGTTTCTCCGTGTGGTACAGGGCTTGGACCTTCAATATATGGTGGTACTCTTCATCAGTGACTTGGCCATCCTCGACAGCTTTGCTGACAGACTCGTAGATAGTCCGTAGCATACTCTGTGCCAGTGCCACGTACTTAGTAAGCTTCTCCAGCCTCCTTGTGATCGGCCACTGCCCCACCCCAAGCCCGTGGCAAAGACAGTGGCGGCTAGTGTGACGCCACCTAGCGGTATAGCGACGATGGCATCCACCCCTGTAGCGAGAGTGGCCACAGTTGCCACCCCAGCACTGGCTCCAATCACACCCGCAGCAGTGATTGTACACGCGAGGACATTGTAGTCTTATATCGCCTGTGCGTTCCGCTGTACTGTCTGCCTCATGGACGAGATTCTGTCTGATGGTATCTATCTGCTGGAGTCGCCAGCCCTGGATGGTACCGCCGTCGTCAGCCATCATGGAGGGGTATAGTTCTGGTTGCTTCCGCCACTCTGATTTTGCCATAGTATACCTGGAGATTAAACCTGCATCACCTGCAGAATCGGCTATGAGTCATAGAAGGGTTCATTTTGGAGAGCCTGGCGAACCATGCCAGCTTGCTGGTGTCGAGACAGACGTCTCTTAGACAGGAGGCATCCAGCACTATGTCGGGTGCCAGTAGCTTTCTGAGAACTTCACCTTATGCCGCCGCTGGACGGCTTTTTTGGTCTTACACTTCTGCGCCCTCTCCTCTTCCCACTGTATGGCATCTGGCTCATCCTCGTCCGCGGTCTATGCTGCATCGTCCACGGTCTCGGCTAGATCTGGCTCATCTGCGTCGGCCAAGACCCCTGCGTCCTGCTTACTCTCCTCCTGGAGGGCCTACCAGTATCGGGAACCTTCACTCTTCCTTCACCTCCTTGCAATTCTCGCATTCTATTGTTACCAGCTCTCCCACTGTAGACGCTCTCCTTCTTGTTGCAGGCCCCAGGCCGCGAGCCTCAGGGCCTTTATCTGTTCAGGGAGCATGAAGGGGCAACCCTGTAGCAGGCTCTTCATCATCTCGGCAAAGGTCAGATATTCTTGGTGTAATATCATGTCAGGTCAATGAGTAATAAGAGGGTAAACTCTAAATGGGCATCCGATATCCCATCCGTGCTGGCATATATGTTAATGGAGGGGCTGTCAAACATGTAATTTACAGTTGTGAACAGGCTAGGACTGATAGCTTTCCATAGGTTGCTGTTGGCCCCTGGGAGATACTCTATCACGTCCCGGCCGACTTCTACCAGTGAGCTGCTGTATGCACTGTCCGGAGGTTGATGTAGCACATCAGCGTGTATGTATGTTGTGCCCCACTGGGGCACCTCGAAGAGGACCTATTCTACATGGTACTGTACCACCCATCTCACCTCTAGAGAGTGTGAGATTATGTTCTCACCACCGGAGAGCAGCAGTCGGACAATTAGCATGGTTATATGTTTATATATAAACTGTTTAAACCCCTCCTATAGCGTGCTATGGAACCCATATTTGCTCACTCGGCTTGTCTTGCTGACCTGGTAGATGTGTACGCAGTTGATGCTGCCAAGGTAGAAGAGAGCGATGGCAAGTCATCCGCCCTACAGTACGAAGCAAACTCAAAGGCATTCTCCCTCCACTCCATTGGGGGTGATGGGGTAGAGCTGCTCACAGAACACAAGGATGTGTCGAATGAGCGCCTGGGTCGCAACACAGATGGCCACAAGATCGTGTTTCGGTACGATTTACCGAAGAGGAAGTACATCCTCGAGCCGTTGATTGAGCTCTCGGATACAGAGGTGGCAGACATCAACACCCTAAATAACGACCTCAGCTTTCATCTGGTCAAACCCTATTCGAGTGGTGACCCGCCGATGGCCCATGATGGTCGGCTATTGACCCTGGCAAAAAACCTGCAGTTCATAATTGAGAAGAGTGAAGTGTGGTACCGCGCTGGACCTGGGTGTGACCGGCAAGCATGGTTACCCCTATATCGGCCTCCCGCAGTCATTGACATAGGGGTTACTCCCCTCTCCATGGTTGTGAAAAAGGATGGGACAGTTCGAAAGCTCTCCAATCGGGAATCATCCTTCCTCACCTATATAGGTGAAGGTGTCTCCCTGACGAAGGTGGGTCACTGGATCGGGGTTACAGGTGGAAAGCTCCTGCTGCGTCGATGGACCATCATAAGCTGTTAACCTCCAGAAGGGCATCCTACGGGTAGATGGTGTGTCACATGTCTCCAAAGTCAAGGATGCTGTTAAACTGCTTCAGCGAGTCTGATTCACTAGCCCTCAAATGACTCATTTAGTCCTAGAGCTACGTTTCTTAGCCGGCGGCAGAGTGAAGCAGCTGGCCCCTGCCCCTGATGGGAAGAAGATCACTATTGATCCGGATGGAACAGGGCTCGATCTGGCACAGATATTTCTCGAGGGGTTCACTATGTTCAGTTTAACTCTTCATATATAGCCATGATTCTCATCATACTGCTCGTGCTGGCGTTTACAGCAGTGGCACAGGGCGCTGAGACTGGCATGATATTGGATGCCAAGTGGGCCCACTTCCGGGATGCCCCCCAGTACAATCCTTGGGTCGACCCCTTGTGGAGAAACAATTACGACCGCTTTCACCCACGTAAAGAGATCAAGTCTTTCTGCCCCTTCTATGGAGTGGGGAGGGTAGGCCGTGGTTGTCTGCTGGCGATCCCTGCTCAGCACCAGATTCTCTGCATAACATGTGAACATGCCAGAGCCTGCCGTGGTTCACATGCTAATCACTTTAGCCTCCTCCCAGGTGAGCGTTGTCATGGTAGATGGAAGCCCCTATGGGTGGTCCCATCATGCCGATGTGACTCTGGCAGAGACTACGTGTTTATCTGAGCCTACACAGAATAGAGAGAGAGAGGCCGGCCCTGTGGTTGAAGGCGATCACTGGCGGCGATCCGTGTTGGCCCCCCGCACCCTATGCCCCAGGGATTGAGAGGGCGGCGGGGGCCATGGATCCGGCGGCCAGTTGAGGGATGTGGTACCTCGTGGTCTCCGCTGCTTGAGAGGGCGGTGGGGGCCACGGCTCCAGCTTGAGGGCGGTGGTATTATTTTGCCTAGTAGTAGTGTCGGTAGGAAAATGATACAACCTCCCTCAACTGGCAGCCATTCGGCGATCCGTGGCACCCACCGCCCTCTCAATCCCTGGGGGCCTCCATCTAAAGCCTACCCCAACCACCTGCAACCCTGGGGGCCTCCATCTAGAGGCATACACCAACCACATGCACCCCTATGCCCAGGGATTGAGAGGGCGGTTGGGGGCACGGATCGCCGAACGGCTGCCAGTTGAGGGAGGTGGTATCATTTTACTACCGGCACTACTGCTCTAGAAGTAGAGGTATGTAATATTCTACACTTATAGGTGGCCATCTTGGATTTTGTCAGCCATCTTGGAAAATCAAAAAATTGAAGAGGGCTCCTAGGTTAATATTAGTGTCCAAATGTAGCCTTACAGAAGATTTGATGTTTTTATCCGTTTTCTAATTGGTAATCATGATTTTCTTTGCGCTAATCCACCTGACTAATAAGTCTGTTAGTTGTTCAACAAAACCCGTTTTTCATAGTACTAATGTGTGCCCCTTTGTGCAAAAGTCCGACGATAGATCAGTGATTGGTATGAAACAGCGCATCTAATACCTCATGCTTTCACAGAAATACCTTATAAATAAAGTAGGCCAATGATTTAATATAATGATACAGCACAATTCTTCTTCATAGCCAATGGTATATGTACAACACTTATTCGGTCTATTGGAATGTACGCATTGGCATTGGAGTTTTATAATATATTGAATGATAGGGTCAATGAAGGAGTAATTGATTGCGACTATTGACGATTCCATTTGTGCAGGCAGTAAATAAAGAGTCCAATACATTTCAAGCTGTCGTTTCTTCGACCACACTCTGTTATCATTAAGGGCGTGGTCAAAGCTTGTAACAGGATGCATGAAGTAGTATTGTGAATGATGAAAATATAGTCTCATAACCAGGTGATATGAACACCTAGACATCTGGTATATTGGATATTATATTAGAAGAATTATTATCTCAATCTGGGTTTATCGCTGACTGGAGGCACCTCATTAGTCGATACAGTAGTTTGTACGTTGAGGTGGAATGATGCATTTAGTCTGAACCTTAGTCGCCATACCAACGTGTTACAGCACTAGCATTAACTATAGACCGGAAACAACAGATTCGTTATACCAGCAACAGGCTCATGTCAACTTAGTTTTAAAATATTTAACAGGTTTCCTGTAAAGACATCTTGAAACTAGAATTGCAAGTGCTAAAGGGTTAACAGGAAAAGTAGATTAAACATGTAATAGAGGGAAAAGGAATTACAATAGATCTGTCTTTATCTAGTCCTCTTGATGGCGAGACCTATGTGCTGAGACTAAATGATCGTCTAGACAACATGAATGGAGTTAATATAATGCATTTACCTAGAACTTTACATTGCGTATCTGTAACAAAGTGTTAATCATAGTAATAGGTATTGCCCGAGGATCATCACCTCATTATCCCATTCACAGTCTCTGCTTGTTAAGTGTCAGTTACACAGAACGTGTGCGACGCAATCTATACGAACGAGGGACGAATCGAGAAGAGGCCAAGATGGTATAGTATTCATGTCAGCCATGATTCCTTTTCATTGCCGGATGTAGATGATGGTGAGAAACAAGATGTTGATTGGTTTTAAATTGAGGCATTAGATACTAGACCTTTCTTTTCCCGACCGGACGTTAGGCTTGATCTGTGGAAAATGAGGGAAAGATAAAGTCAATATGGTGAATGTACCAGAAACAGTACATAGACATAAAGACAGTCAGTCGAGCTGGGGATAAAGACCACCTTTTGTAACACCAAACTGTAAACTAAAGACCAAAAGTTCTAAAATACAAGCCAATTGTAATGTGAAATACCTTGTCATTGCAACATAATTTCCTTTTTTGGTATGCATTTATGATCGAATCATCACTCAATTCATGTTGGATAATATTAATAATCGTCGAGCTCCACTCACGTCTCCCGTAGATTCATCACATCTGAGCACACTGAGAACGTGGGATGACACATGCAGAGAGTGGTGTATGATACGCTAACTTGCTTGGCATCTTCATGCCACAAGTGATATGTTAAATCTGCATATATGTATCTCTAAATTGTGCATCAAACGCCAGAGCAACATCTCAACGTGTGCACACATTTCCAAAGATGGTTTGCCTGTTGTACGAAGTACGAAGTACGACTCTCGACTGATCTTATTATAGAACATGCCTTGTTTAAAAGTACAAATGCAACACAGGTCTAGCGAGAGGCTGGGGAATGATAGACATGCAACAGTTCATGTAGCGTCATTCAATGTCAACATGTGCAGAAGTTAATGATTCACAATAGAAGAGTACTGAGTGATTGATCAATCATATACGACAAGCGAACAACCTAAAGATACCGCAAATCCAAGGCAAGCATGCGATGTGACAGATGCGAAAAATCATTAATTTGCGTACGCCAAAGGGTCCAACGAGTTCAAATCCATGACTACGCTGTACCGCAATAGATGCCTTATTGTGGATAATTTTTGTAAATGTTTTCAATATCAAACAGTTGGGAGAAACACATCTTAATTCAGTTATCAGTGAAAACGCTCATAATTACTCATTTATCAAGAAAACAGAAGCAAAAACGCAAAGACATCAGTGAAAGCTGATGACGAAACAGTACAATTTGATCCTCAGATCCTCAGTTTGTGTTTCAGAAAATAACTATTGCAGGAGAAATATATGAGGACCGACAGTCATTTAGCTAATTACTATCTTTCAAATACTCTAACCCACAACCTCCTCCAAAGCAAGTAAGTGAGCGTGTGCTAACCGATGCACTGCGGGAGGTTGTGCAAAGATGACCAAGCAGGAGACATTGTGGATGGCATTATGTTCTTGCTTGTGGTGCCATTCTGCGGCATCTTCCAAGGCCATATGGGCTGAATTATAATGGCAGATGCAAGTGGTTTGTTGACAATATATTCTGCAAATATGGAAAGGATAACAGTGTGTTTGATGGCTACAAGGATGGTTCTTCAACTAAATGCTATTAACCAGAGACCAAACTTCACAGGTGATACGATCATGAAAGCAAGCCATTTTGAATTTCTTAATAAACAACTGTTTATTAATCCCCTGGGTTACAGTTTAGAATGCGATGGCCTTTCAACCGAGCATGCTTGTGGCGATGCAAATGTATTGCTTGTGAGAACAGTTACAGAATTATCGATTCCACTGATAATTGAGCCATCAATTCTCCTCTGCTGTTATGCAGACATGCATGTCAATTACAGTTATCTCCAGTATGAGTGCGTTCGTGTGTGCTTGGTATGTGCTCCCGTGTGCGTGCATGCCTGTGCATGCATGCCAGCGTGCGTGTGCATGCCAATTTATAATCTACTTGTATAGACAACTATGTGCATAATACTATATGGCATAGATATTCACGAGCTTTATATGCAGGATGCGAGATATAAATGAAGACATGCTATGATTGTATTACGGAGATGATATAAAAAACTTAGGCAGTCAGCTTGAAGCTATAGTTCGGTCGCTGCGCCATCCATTATGTTCATCGATCTCGGACTCGTACCTGTCGTAAGAATCATCCTGATGAAGCTGCTTAGCTTTTCTTGCGGTTTCCGGCTCGGAGGAGGGACGACGGGCAGTCGGTGCATACACATACCGATCTCGAGGATCGGTAGAACGATAACGTTCCAATGGGGCCAGGTGGGCATTCCCGCCCATGCCAAACATGACCGTTTTGTCCATGCTGTTGGTGTCGCCGGTATGCCTGTACATTATGGTTTTAGGTGTCGATCGTCACTATAGAAGTCTCAGCATACAGTGCATCACAAGAAATTCCTACCACGCCGCGGAGGAAAAAGAACAGTGTAGCTGTTCTTCATAGCGTAACCATGCAAGCCTGAATTGAATATAACTGTATTATGTTAGTGTGTGTAAGCTGGTTTGCGTAGATATGGCAAGCAGACGTCTATAGCAATCTTCCTGGCCAAATTCCTAACCTATAGTCGGTTTAGTTATTGCCGCATTATTTTAGTGGTCCTTCTTGAAGGATCTGGCCTAACGTTTTAGTCTTAGGTCCAGACACAAAGGTTTTATGCCTCCAATGGCCGACAGCGTATATCTGTTGACATGGCGACAGTAGACTGAGTCAAAGCGCGACTCTCTTTCTATTGTCTGAGGCAACCACACAAAACAAGGACAAAGACAGGACAAGATAAGCACGGTATCTACTTAAGACTGGTACGAAGAAGCAGATAACGAAACATTGTGACCTTTGCTTTGAAGGCGTGTGGGATCCACTCGGCCCCTTCCAGTCACAAGAGAGTTAGTTCGTTATGTGCATTTTTGCCGTAGTTGGTGTGTTCGAGAACAAGCCGTTTTAGACTTGGTCCATGGAGCTAACGATTATATGCATTAAGCTTAATTTCAAAAGCCCAAGATTCGCTACTAGACCAGTTACATTAATACTATTATTTCGTAGTGAATTCCCACTTTGGCTTGATAGATTCTATCCTAAAGTTATCATTGAAGATAATAGCATGGTGTATGAACTCTTCATCTTGATTCGAACCGTCGAGAAACCTCTACGATTTCAAAGGTCGACCAACTAGAATGAAGGAAGTAAGTACAATTAAATAGTGGCCATGTTGGCGGGAGTTAAGCACATATGGAAGTAAGCTGCTGGTCGGTCTGATCTTTTGGTGTAATAGTATCATATCACACAGTAGCGCCCTATACAATGTTTAGTACTACGTTTTAAAACGACAGCAGCTTCTATTTGCTATTAACTAACTGAACTATCTGAGCTTATAATTAATTAATCTTAAAGCTAATATCATGTCTTATTTTAGGCATAGAAATGGTTACTAGTGAAACGTGTTGCTATTAAGAACTAATTACGTTTATGAGCTATTGAGTGTCTGTAATATTAATTAGCAAGTGTATCGGAACATGAATAAACAAAAGAACAATAGCTAAAGATCAACCAATGCCATAAATATCACTGTAATCTAGCTAGAATGAATGATGTAGGTCGAACTGACATAGGCACGCTTATTAGTTATCAACGTGTTGAAAATCAAGGTATAACATAAAAACTACTTTTAGTCATCGGCGTGTAACGATTAAGAAAATCAGATGTGCCTATTAGTTATCAATGCCTAAAGTTTAAAATGGGCTCAAAAGTTGAAATTTAACTTCTTGTGAAAAAGTCTAAAGTGAGGATGCCGAGTATCTGTAGAAATAAATATCTATAATGTTTCAGTTGCCGAAACGATACTTGGATGAATAACACACGTGGAAAGTGGAATTGCGTAGTGCTTTTAGTTTATAAGCGCCTGACACAAGCCGATTAGTGTAGCTAGCTCAGAAGCTGCGCCAGATGGAATGTTTCTAGAACAATGTAAATTGTTATATTTATGCGATAGTTCAACTCGGGAAGAAGAGCACCCGTGGTGTGCTTATTTAGGAACTACTTTTTAGGCGTGGCTTGGACAAGAGTTGGTGAGATTCACAAGGGTCAGAAAGGTGACAGTTCAATTTGGTGATGTTAAATTGATAAAAAAAATGAACGCTGTTCCGTATGTAGAGGGTAGCTCAGTTCTGCGCCATCGCCTAAT
>JAVVLW010000659.1:0-25000 GCA_034401795.1 Chaetoderma sp. LZ-2023a
TCCAACCCAGTTCCTTAAGCATCGAAAAGGCTTACCCGTATAAGCCATTTGCATGTATGCATGTTTAATAAAGTCTATATCAAGATTAACCTTGGGCTGATGGGTGTGGTTCATTAGGGCCTGGGTATCTTGTATGTATTTGTGTGGCCCATGACCCTATGCCTCAGGAATTGAGAGGGTGGTGGGAGCCGCAGATCACGGAATGGTTGCCTGTGGAGGGAGGTGGTATTTTTCTACTACCGGCTATACTACTATCCTTTTACAAAACTCTTCTATAATTTTACAATTGAGGTTTGCAATATTTTCAAACACAATAACTTATATTGTTGGAAAATACTAACTAAAATTTACAAAATTTGTGTGTTTTTTAGAAACCCGAGGGAACACGGTATAGTGTTAGTACTTATTTGCTGCAAAATATTACCACAGGCCCTGTCTTACAGGCTTAAAGGCATTAGTGCACAGAAAATAGTTCCAGCAAACAAAACATTACCAGTATGGGTATGGCTGTTGCATAATGCTTGTTGTCGGCCATATGAGTCATTGTAAGGACTATACCAAAACCGTAAATCTATTGTTACGTAGATCACATCCCTGTATAATATAGATCACTTCTGTAA
Source organism: Chaetoderma sp. LZ-2023a (assembly GCA_034401795.1). NCBI lineage: Eukaryota > Metazoa > Mollusca > Caudofoveata > Chaetodermatida > Chaetodermatidae > Chaetoderma > Chaetoderma sp. LZ-2023a. The sequence continues at coordinate 621 of JAVVLW010000659.1, forward strand.
ACTTTCATTGTGATTGGATGAGCCAGTATTGAAAAATAAGTTGGTTAAAAAACCTTAACCAAAACTGCACAAATGACGGATGACACCGCCGCCGCCAACGCCGCCGCCGGAATTAGTGATCCCTATGTCTCGCTGTCTGCATCGCAGGCGAGACAAAACACCAGGCATGTGACCATGATGGTATTGTATCAACGAAAAGCACAAAATACACCTGATTTAGTTGACGAACATGGGGAACACGGTTTTGGAAAACTTGGTAATGACGAATTTAGCTCAGCAGCACATAGACGCAGATCCTTGAAAGAGCTTCCTTTCACCCAAGACATGCTAGAGTATGGTTGTCATAAAAGACACCCTACTACTGATCTTCTAGGCAAAAGTAGACCTCAAGTGGTTTGAAAATACTGATCATTGTTCCGAAGAGGCTTCTTCTCTGGATTGTGTTTGGATTTTGCTCCGTCTCTGCCCAACAAAGTTATTTAGTGTTACGCTTGAGCCTATTGTTAGCGAGGTAGAGCAGAAAGTGCCAAGCTGGAGTGGTCTTATTGCTATTGAGTCTACCACAGGTGCTGAATGTACATCGCTCCGTTATTGTCCTATCCTTCCAGCATCACCGACAGAATACAGCACACTGTATACTGTCATGATCACAGTGCAGAAAATGATGCTTGAACTCGGGCAAAGGTATTCAGTAATAACCTTTGATGAAGCAAATTATTCCAAAGCAAATGAAATAAAACGGCGTCATGAAGGCCAATTTAAGGATAGAGTGTTAAGAATGGGAGGCATGAATATCACAATGGCATTTTGGCTGTGGTTGGACACTGCTATGAAGAAAGCGGTATTGAGGATATTTTCATTGAGTCCGGTGTGTCCTGCTAAAGGGAAGAGTCATACAACCGTGGTATACCGAGCACACAAGTTAATGATGGAGGCTATGCAGAGAATCCGTTGGAGTACCTTTGCTGATTGGTATGATCGGGAAGAACATACTCTTGAAAATACTGTGGATGAAGCGCTGATTCTTAAGCAAACCGAATAATGTATCTCATCAATATCGGAACTGACTGGTGCCAAGGATGCCTTAGATAATAATGAATTATCGGATGACTAGAGTGTCTTGTTTCTCAGTTAAATGGTGTGTGACAACTGATAGACAAATTCTGTGATCATGGGAAAAAATTCTCCGAAACATTCTCTTTTTGGGATCAGTATATATCCATGGTTTGTATTCTCCTGAGATTTATTAGAGCTGAAAGTGATGGACTTTGGGAGCTACATTTAACCTCTGTTGCTCAATTGCTTCCATATTTGTTCGCATTTAATCGCACAAACAATGCTCGCTGGGTTACAGTCTATTTATGTGATATGAAGCGTTTGCCCACCACTTCTCCGTATGTAGACGAGCAATTCAAGCTGGACAAACATTCTGTGAGTAGATCCAATAAGAAATTCATTCAAGTTTGTACTGAATTGGCGCTTGAACAAAGCATAAACCGTGACAGCAAGGGCAAAGGTGGAATCATTGGATACAGCTTGAAACCAGTGGCTGTTTCGCGTTGGTTACTTAGTTTGCGAGGCCGATCTGCAGTCACTACAGCATTAAAAGAGACGTGTGGCCTAAGTGATGATAATGCAAATAGACAACATGAAGAGGCCAAGCATACACGACTAAAGCGTGATGAACTTGATGTACAGAAGAGTCTCATGGTACTTTGTGAGCAAATGACTGATACATTCAAATTCACTGATCCTTCCCAGATCAAAATCGCAAGCTGTACTGGTGCCACAGAAAAAATAGCAGATCAAATAATTAGTGCACCAGCAACTTGAAGGCCAGAGGTTATCAAATATGTGAATGAAAGCTTAAACACAAATAAGGTAGACTTTTTTATCCACTGCGAAAACTGAAACTTCGAACTTTGCTTTAATTCGCAAAACATTATGAAACCAGTCGGACATGAAAAGGCTATGATCGTAAACACCGACAGAGACGTGTTTAATAGACTTGTTGTGGTTGTGAAAACACGTGATATTAACTTACCAGATATGTTCAAATACGAGCTAGCTATCGACTGTGCCTTTCTCACTTGCATACACGGATGGTTACTTGAGGAAGGCTACAAAAGGTACACTGATATCTGAGCTAGAAAGAGAAGCTAGTGTTGAACACAAACTACCTGACAATACTGATACAGTGGCTTGGATGATTGATGGTATGCCTATCCTTCAAATGGTGTAGAAAGGTAACACAACGACATTCGGTGAATTATCCAAACCTTTGTTAGATATGGTATTGCGTCCACTTCAGGAGGACAGTAACTGTGCGAGAATCGATGTTCTCTTTGACAGATATGACTTCCCAAACTCCATCAAAATGTTTGAGCGTTCAAGAAGACTGGGGATTGGGGACATGATTCGAAGTAAAAATACAGGGACCTCACACTCCTATTCCAAGCCAATGGGACAAATACATGGACAACCCAAAAAACAAAGCCAGCCTTGTATTGTTTATATGTAATCCATGGTGCGATGTCGCTCCGGATGTTCTAAAACCTGGACAAGGATTGAGTCCTGGTGGTGGATTTGAGGATGGACAAATTGCCAGACGTATTACATGTGAATGTGTTCTCTTCGTATTACTTGTGTTAATCCTCAGGTTCTATTCTCCACTGTAGAAGAAACTGACACTAAAGTCTTGCTCCATGCTCAATATGCAGCATTAAATTATTGTTCACGGATTGTCATATGGTCACCAGATACTGAAGTGGCCATATTGTGCATACATCTCAAATCAAATCTCCAATTCATGAGTTGTGGTTCCGCACTGGTGTCCGGGATAAGTCACGCTATGTATTCACACCATTGCAAAGAAGTTAGGCTCATTGCTGTTCATTGCTGTGTAACATACTTCCGGCATTCCATACTTTGATGGGGTGCGACTCGACAATTGGATTTCGAGAATTGGAAATGTGAAACCATGGAGATTACTGTATTCTGATCCTAACAAGTTCCATGGTTAGTTTGATGTTGGAAAGTCATTAGCTACACCACCAGACGCACATAAAACTGTTTGCCAATTCATTGCTCGACTATATGATCCAATGGACACATCCGGTGATGTAAATAAAGTTAGGTGCATACTATACTCTGAGAAACAAGCAAACAATGAAGCCTTGCCACCAGCCTCTGACAGCTTGTCTCAGCACACCAGTGGTGCTAATTACCAGACATTCATTTGGCGTAATGCACTTCTTTCAAAACCAAATATTGGCTCACCAATTGGAAACGGTTGGCACGAGGAAACGGCTAGCAACATGGTTCCAACTCTAATGACAAAGTACTCGGCTCCTAATCCTTTGTTGCAGTTAACAAGTTTCAAGTGTTTCAAATTAATGTGCAAGGGAAATTTTGGTTGTAGTCATGTTGGGATGACATGCATATACACGTGTGCCTGTATTAACGCGGAATTATGTCAAAATAAACATAACTTCATTGTTCCTGCCGACATGTATGATAATGATGAGGACGACGACGATATGCCTGATGATGACATTTAAAATGGTGTAAATAAAGAAAATAAACGTTAATTCTGATTGCTTAGATGACAATATCTAGTAATTTGAACACATTAATGATAAAGGCCATCGTCCAACCAAACATTTGCCAAGTATTCAATATTCAACTGAATATGTTTAAAATTCCTCTCTATTTTACAGAACATCCAAGTTAGACTTATACAGGTTACTTTAATAGTCAGCTACGAATATAATGTAATCTGAAGCTTACTTTCTAATTAATAAATTAATATTTCAACTCAAAGTTAAAAGTACTTAAGATGTATAATTATTTTAGTGATTTGACCTTATATTGACCTTCAGTATTGACATACTTTTGCAATTTTATTTTTTATTTTTCAACATTCCAATCAACAAATAAGAAGAATGCGTCCCAGTAAAATTCATGAGGTTATTGAGACACATGAGATTCCAAAGACGACATAACCTGAATTAAGTTGTGAAGATCTCTGGGGGTTTTTTGCAACGAAAGGGGCACCCTGCATTATTGGCTGTATCTCAGCCCTGCGGCAAAGTTCAGACTGACACCCTGCCTTAAAATATTCCCAAGATATGCATCTTTTAGAAAAATGTGGATTTATGACTGTGTAGAGTGGGTACTATCAACTTTAAAAATAGGCTTCGTTTCGTACATCTGCTCCTGGGCTGTATATGATTTGTATGCACAATGGGTAATTCAGAAATAAAACACATTACTCATTGTATATTATCTCATCAATTTATTTATTTTCTTGATCTAGACGGTACAAAGATTAGCAAGGCCTGCAGTGCGCAGAACAGATCATGGTGACACAGAAGCCGTTGTAGACGAGACTGCTCCACTATTGCAGCGCTGGGATCATAGGGGTCCCACGTTAGGTACAGTAACAGCCGCCTTCTGCTGCTACTGCTGCTGCTACTACTACTACTACTACTACTACTACTACTACTACTACTACTACTACTACTGCTACTACTACTACTACTACTACTACTACTACTACTACTACTACTACTACTACGATTACTACTACTACTACTGCTGCTGCTGCTGCTGCTGCTGCTGCTGCTACTACTGCTGCTGCTGCTGCTACTACTACTACTACTACTACTACTACTATTACTACTACTACTGCTACTGCTACTGCTACTGCTACTGCTACTGCTATTGCTGCTGCGTGCGTGTGTGTGTGAGTGCACGCATGCGTGCGTGTTGCATCAGTTTCCACCAACATAAGGAGTCACTAAAATATCTGGTAGATTCTAGACCTTAATCTACTGGTGTAACATATTCGGTCAGATTGTAATGTTATAAATATTCACGAGTGTAATTACAAACCCATTATCCTCACTATAGAGTCAAATGAGCTAAGATAATTGGTAGTCAGATAAGATCAGGATACATCAATGGTCCATTCTCGATGTTGATATATCCATTATTTGCAGAACTATCCATCAGCATAATACCTGTTCGTCCCGGCCTCGTGTCATTTACTGCGGCTAAAGTTAGCTCGGACAATATGGTACCAGCAGAATTGGATAAAGTGGCCAAGAAGGGACTGGTGATTAAACGAGGCGCTATAGCGGTATTGGCAGTATTGATTCTGATCGCTGGTATTACTGTGCGCATGTGTACAGTGGTAATAGATCCTGCGCTTGATAGTGCCTCTGGCAATAACACCACTCCAGCTCTTGTCACATCTACATACGGACAATGATGATATGAAAATATATTACCCTGGCAAAACACTGCGCTTTGTAAATAAAAACAGCTCTGTAAATTAGAGCATCCTAATGGACCTTTCCATTTTTAGCTATGCCCCGCCCATCACTAGCTAAGCTCCACCCACACCTCGCCGTTTTGGGATTGATCGATCCCCGAATGCCCTAGCTACCAATTTCCTGAAAACTATACATGGAAGCTGTAGAATATTTTGTAACTAATTTGACTGGGTGCTGTTGCTGCCTATGGCAGCAACAGCGCCTAGTCAAATTAGTTTCAAAATATTCAACAGAATATTTATTAAATAGTAAAAGCAAGCAATTTGTACAACAACGCATAGACCGTCTTCAAATATGCGTTCGTGACGTACTTATCGACGTTATTCATGACGTCATTCATTATGATGTCATTGTCCACATCACACAGTTCATTATGACGTCATATGATGGGTGGGTACTCTGGAAAGGTGAATTACCTTCACCAGATAATGGAACTTTCCAGAGTAATGACGTCATATGACGTCATAATCATCTAAGCGGCGTGTAGTATGACATGATAATGATAACGTAATAACTGATTATATTAGGCCCGTCTTTAACTCTTAATAGACCGACACGTTGTACGAATTGTATGTCTCTGCTATTTAATAAACATGCTGTTGAATATTTTGAAACTAATTTTTCTGGCACCCAGTCGAATTAGTTTCGAAATATTCAACAGCTTACAGCAACAGTTCAGAGATCGATCAATCACAACACGAGCGAGGTGTGGGTGGAGCGTTGCTAGAAATGGGCGGGGCATAGCTAAAAATTGAAAGGTCAATTAAACCTATATTATATATACAAACATTTATTATCATAGGAAGGATCTTATGTAATTTGTCGTTCCACCCAGTAAGGCGTGTACACTCGGGATTCCCGCCGTCTGGATCTCCAATTGGCACGCCATTAAGACAGGAGAGATTTTGATACGCTCGGAAAAATATTAACATTCAGGAGTAAGTCTGTAAGCAACGCCCATCCAACCCCGATGTTATTGGTGGCCAATAAGCATAAACCCAGTATCGAACACGATGTGGCGCGAATAAGCCACCCGTGGTCGATCGTATTTCGTATTTTCTTTATTACACTCAGGCCGTGACAACGGCATATGAGGATTATTTGTACATTGACAATCGCGGTAGAAATACAATATTATTATTATTATTATTATTATTATTATTATTATTATTATTATTATTATTCTGCGTGCAGAAACTGTACGCAGATTATTATTCTATGATCGGATCTTTCTTATTCTTCTTATTATTATTCTCGGTCACAATTTTTTCAAACGTATCTTCTCCCAGAGATTTGTTCAGATCATTTTGCAACCTTATCGACCCAATAGAAAGTCATTTGTAGTGTATTGCTATTGTTTATGTCTTTGATCCTGGCAATTGTTTGCGAGAAGTAAACGCTCCTATTCCTAGAGTTTTGATCCGAATTTCGCAAATCTTTGCTACTTTCTTCTCTTTTTCTTTTTCCCAACTTGTTGGCAGAAAAATAAAAATTCGACGCGACCATTTCTTAGAATTTTTTTTTAGCTTTTCCGAATTCTGGTCCAATCGGTTTGCGTTTAAGACTACCGGATTCGCAGCGCCGTCTACATTCTGAATCCGTTTGAATTCAAATTCAAATATCTCACGCGATTGTCGAGAGATTAATTTTATTAATTCTCTTTATCCTACAGTAGTGAATGCAATAAGAAGGGAGGCAACCTGATCTCTGACAATTCAACTCACAATTAGGAGTTATCTCCCTTTAATCAGTTAATATTTTGATATACCTTTTAGGACAACACCAATAATGAATTTATTCTATTTTGGGCAATATTAAAGGAGAAATAACTTCATATCATAATAGTTGCTGATCTAACACGTCATTCGTAAACTTTAATAGAATATTAAGCTTGTTATCATGCCGCTAAAGAAAGCTATTCATGCTTGAGTAGTTAAACGTTGATACATTTCCAAAGCCTATGGTGGCTGTCATGCCTTACTTTTCAACTAATCAGAAGGAAAAACTAGCGTATCTGCCTCGGTCTATACGCTCAGTCAGAGCGGTGCCACATTTTGACAATGTGATATAAAAACAGATCAGAACAGCTATCGCGCGATAAATGGCAGTCGGCAAGTCTTGAACGGTCTTAGCGAGTTGATACATGCCGAAATAATATCATAACAAATAGCATCTTAACCTGTATCATTAGCATGTACTTACTTAAGCGGTCTTTAGAACTACTGTTGAGAAACTTCTTGACGTGCCCTATGTGAAAATAGATGTCGCTAAATGGCCGCTATGTCGTATATGTTAATGTAGGTAGTGATTTCACCGTTTCTGGCAGCTGTCACATAATAGACCTTTCCAGAATAATGACGTCATATGACGTCATAATGAGCAAAGCTGCGTGTAGGATGACGTCATAAACATTATGTCATAACGCGTCTTTAACGCTTACTAGTCCGACACGGTGCATAAAGTATACGTCTCTGCTATTTAATAGGCAGCAACAGCGCCCAGTCAAATTAGTTTCAAAATATTCAACAGTTTGCGTGTATATTTTTTCTGGAAATTGATAGTCAGGGAGTTCAGAAATCGATCTGCCCAACGCGAGTGAGGTGTGGGTGGAGCTTAGCTAGCGTTGGGCAGGGCATGGCTAAAAATGGAAAGATCCATTCTCCATATTCTGCTTATCTATTAGTTTTAGAAATCGGTCCATTGATGTTGTGCACACCGGCCGATCGTTTGAAAGAAAACTTTGATAGTGTGTTGTTAAATAGCACATGTTACTTAACAACACATTATATAATCATTCTCGTCATTATTGTGGAACATTGTATTTAAATGGTTGTTTTATATTGATTCAGGAATATCGTTGGATGGGGTGGGGCGGACCGGGGCGGAGTTGGGCGAGGTGTGGGGGGTGAGGGGGTGGGGGGGGGGGGGGGGGTGATGGGGAGGGGGTGTTGTCCTAGAGTACTGTCTGTATATTGTTGTTAAATTGTTATGTATAAGAAAGATATATGATAGTAAACCTTACAATGTTGTCAACTTGTTATTATGTTAAAAGTTAATGTAAAATCTAGTCATTGAAGCTTTCCCCTAGTCAACAAAGACTATCGTAAAGCTCGCCAGCCAGCCAGGCAGCCAGCCGGCCAGTCAGTCAGCAGGTCAATCAGTCAATCCGCCCGTCCGTCCGTCTGTCCATGGTCTGTTAAGTTAGTGAAGCGACCTATCACTGAACATTTAAGACTGTCAGTCAATCATCACCGGCAATACAAAATTACAGTCAACCACGTTATGACAGCCAATAGTCAGTATGACTCGCCCCACCCCTGCATCGATGAATCAATAGAGATACCCGATCTATTTCTATCATATGTCATAAGCAAATACGTCACGTGTTAGCTGACGTCATAGTCAAAATGATGTGGCTCCGTCGCAAAAGGTGTACGATTTGTGTCTTTGATAAATTAAAAATTTGCATGACTAAAGGTATCATTTAATATAGTTATCACATCAAGCGTGTAGTACATAAATAGTCATGTAAACATTTTTCTTGCTAAAGCAGTTTGGAGTCACAAGCATGCTTCTGAAGTCGCGTTTACTCACAGCAAGGTCAACATGGGCAACCCTGATGTAGGGGGGGGGGGGGGGGTCTAGCGAAGATGGTGGTGGACAAGCAATTTAACCTTCTATGTTGTGTATGTGGCCATGTGCGACACACAGCCTATATATTTTTGCAAATTAGATAGGCATAAGAAGAGGGGGTACAAGGGGGAGGTTTGTGGCAACGCCGCTCCCCAACCACACCCCACCACACACACGCACGCACGCACGCACGCACGCACGCACGCACGCACGCACGCACGCACACACATTATTGGCTGACCTATGCCAACATCCCTTTGGTTTCTGATAGTCATGATAGTGATTAAAAATTCAACCTTGACGTTAATTTGACCATGGCCTAATCTTTAAGTTAATGATCGGTCGTATGACAAGGTGATTCAGACTAGAGCGGTTTCCTGGTATTGTTCAGACTTTGACATAAGAGGTCTGCGATAAACGGAATTATGGATGTGCCTATAGTGTAGCAGTCTACATGGAAGGTGGGCCTACGCGCAATGATTTATATAATGCAGACAGTAAATCAATGGTCATGTCACCCAAGCAATGGAGGATTCCACTTTCTCAGTCAATCATATGACGTCTTAATCAACTACGCGACATAAAGGATGACGTCATAATCAATTACATTACGAATGCCTCGATTTAGTCCGTCTTAAATGCTTAAAAATGGTATGCCTTTACTGTTTAATAAACGTGCTGTTGAATATTTTGAAATTAATTTACCTGGGCTTTTTTGCAGCAACGGCACTCAGTCAAATTAGTTTCAATATACTCAACAAATTACCTGTATGGTCTTCTGGAAATTGTGATTCAGAGGGTGTCCGGTTCGATTGAACCCAACACGTGCAGAGCGTGGGTGGAGCTTAGCTAGAGATGGGCGGGGCATAGCTAACACTGAGTTACCTCGTAGAACGATGGCTATGGAGTTACAGATACCCCCTAGACTTATGGAGCTACATGCATGGTGTACGCTGTGCGGCACTGCGGGGAAAGGTGGCAAGATCATTACATGACCTAGGTGACTATTCAAATAGATCACTTGAGTCCTGGCGCGCGTCTCCTGACCTAATGATCCCAACAGCAGTAGACGAGTTACCCGCCTGAAATCCACCAACAGTACAGAAGTTACGAGGCTATCCACTGACAAAAATGACATTAACGGAATTATGGAAGTATTTAGATCATCTGCAAGGATCTAGATGCTGCTAAGGTTAAAGAAGCAAGCCCGCCAATGCATCATATGCTCTCCAGAGCGCGACTGCTCAAACAAATATGTAGTCACGACAAGTGTCACATCGGCATGAGGATATTACCCACAGGCCCTTCCAGCTGCCTTGGCAACGCTCACTTGGCAGAACGCTAAAGTGCCTACCATCTGCACCATGGCACACTCTTTCATGTTCATATGTGATACAAAGGATCTGGTGCCGCCTCAGCTGCAGATAACCACGTCCAGACCTTTCTACACCGTAGAAGTGGCAGCCAGACTCAATTTCCTCACATGGGTGAAATCGGTCATAGATGTTTTTCCATAAATGGTCACGGAAGGGATTGTACTGAGGCGCGTCTCGGATGTGGGCCCACTTGGCATCTAATATCATGGCTGTTTGTGAGGCAGCCACCACAGATATGAGCGGTAGTATAACCAGCATCCCATACATGGAGGGTTAAACCGAACAAGGTGAACCCCTCGAGAAATATATGTGTCAGATCGAGCCATGTGCCGGCCTCGATGACGATCTTCATGAGTTCAGGGGCAGGTCTTAGCCGCTTAACTTTGCCACCAGGTAGAAGCCGCAGTTTTAGCACGATGGGTGCTGTCTGCGGACTTGTGAGCCCGACACGCTCGAGCAGCTTCACTGAGCCCTTCACCTTCGAGGAGTGCGACACACCCTCTATCCGCAGGATGTCATCCTGAATATTGATGGCTTCCTCTGGTCAATCAAAGGGGCAATGCAGCAGGAGCTTTCCTCCAGTGACCCCAATCCTATGACCCACTGCAACTAGGGTTGTGCCGTGTCATATATATGTCAGGAATGATTTCCCCTGTTAGAAAGCTTGCAGACCGTGCCATCCTTCTTCACAATGGTGGAGAGTGGGGTGACCGCCAGGTCAATAACCACTGGAGATCTATATAGTGGCACCCACGCTCGTCAATTACCATCGGGCCCAGTGTGGTACCACACCGTGTTCTTTTCGAAGACTACCTGCAACTGTTTCGCCAGGGTCAACATCATGTGACATCGGTGGGGCATGCTTCACAGTCGGCTCTAAGACATGAAAGCTGATATAGGCGTCCAAAGTGTTAACATCCTCAACTTTGTCCAGTGACTGCTCTATCAGGGGGTGGAAGATGAACTTCTTCTTTGGCATTCCTTCGAGACATTCTTTAGGTCAGTGAGCAGCTCTACACCATCTCCACCGACGGGATGGAAGGAGAATGTCCTGGAGTCTGCTCCATATCGGAGGACGAATGACCTGCCATCACTTTCCTTAACCTTGGCAGCATCAACGTCGTACACGTCCACGAGATCAGCTAGACCAGTCGAGTGAGCAAATATGGGCTCCATTGTTTATACCTATATAGGGGTTTAAACGGAGTGCATAGCCGTGCTGATTGTCCGATTGCTACTCCAAAACCGGGAGAATGTCATCAGACCATCCCTAGTTGGTAGACGTGCACTTCAGTATCACATAGAATGGGTTTTCTTCAAGGTAACTCATCATTCCACCACGTATGCACACACGTTACATCTGCCACCGGAAGTACCTATCACATCTCACTGACTGAAGTAGGGTTAGACGTGATAGAATATCTGCCAGGAGCCACCAGAAAACTGTGGAAAGCGATCAGCCCCAACATGTTCACCACGTAAATCACCTGTTTGACAGTTCCACCATTAGGCTATATGCCAGCATGGATGGTTAGAGTTTACGCTGCTACTACTTATTGATCTATCATTAAGATATCATATCAGCCCTATCAGGCATTCGCCGAGATGTTGAAAAAGTAGATAGAGCTCCAGCTACACACCTTCTCTTTGATGGTAGATATACCAGTCCAGAAAATGCGTTGTTGACAAGAAGGCAAGCGACTGCGGCGGGTGAGCTGGTATGAATAGAACGCCAGAGAGGAAAGGAAACGAAGGGACTACAACTCTGTCTAGGAATGGGAGAGCCTCATACGGCAGGAGGAGGCCGTTGTAGGGCCAAACTTGTATGATTATTTGGATGACAAGTGTGACGAGTTGACGGGTGTGACCAGTGTGATGACTCTGTAGAAGGCTTGCAGTGGGAAGAGGAGAAGTATAAAGACAAGAAATTCCGCCAACAGCGGGCGTACTATCAGGGTGATAAGGTGAAGTTCCAGATGTCATGGCCGCGAAAGCAACTGACTCCTGACATTATGCTGGATGAGGAGTGTTTGAGGGAGGTATGGCTTCACACCAACAAGCTTATTCATTTCCCCAGGCTCTCCAAGATGAATCTCACAATGATTCATCTGCAGATCCTACAGGTGATGGCACGAGTTTAAGACCTAGGTATACAATGGCTAAATCGGAGTGGCAAAAGCAGCCTGAACTATATCCCACCCTGGCAGCTGAGGAGGGTGGTACGGTCCACGGCTGGCGACTCCAGCAGATTGACACCATCAGACATAATCTCGTCCACGAGACAGAAAAGTACCGCAGAACATGCAGGTGATATAAAACAGTCTACAACAGTCTAGCATGCACAACCACCGCTGCGGGTGTGATTGGCCCAAGTGTTGGTGTGGCCGCCGTTGCCACCCTCGCTACAGGGGTGGGTGCTATCGTCGCTATCCCACTGGGCGGTGTGACCATTGCCGCTACTGACCTGGACAACGTCATATCACCAAGAATCTGGAGAAGCATGCTAAGTATGTAACACTGGCACAGAGCAGCCTATGGGCTATCGACCAGTCTGTCAGCAAAGCTCTCGAGGATGGGTAGGTCAGTGATGAAGCGTGCCACAATATATTGAACCTCCAAATCCTGTACCGCACAGAGAAACTCAAAGTGTGCCAGCAATACCTCAAAGGCTCCAGTGGGCGGGTGAACATGGATGAGTTAAAAAACGAGATGCTGCAGCGGGGCCGCATCGAAGATCTCTACAGTCTCAAATAATTTGTTGCCTCCGCATTCCCAATGAACCTCACGACAATCGACCAGAGCCAATTGCCCCTCCTGGGTACACTCTGGACCTGCTCGAGAGCTGGACTACATGGTCTCCCGGATGACATACTGGACCTAACACCTATTTTGATCACAGTCCACGGGTGGTCCCGCATCAGCTTCTCCATCAATCCACGACAACTGACCACCCTGGCAATCACCATCAAGGATGTGATGTAAGCTCATACATGGATGCCAGACCCGAATCTCTCATTCTGGAACCAACAGCTGAACTTTGCCATGTGGTGTGCCACAGCAGGATGCGGCGTCGGTGCGGGCTTGCTGCACTCCTATTCTGGTATCTCCGAATCTGTGCTCATTGTCAGTTGTCACCATGTGTACTACACAGTGGGACGAATCCTCCATGTGCTAGGTGCAAGCCTGCCTGATGCGAATGAGTTCAACCCACAGCCCATGGGAACCGCTAGCTACATCCTCTCAGCAGCCAGTAGACTCCGCGAGAGTTCAACACCCACTCAGACTATCGGTGGCATGGTGGTGACAACAAGGGTCTTGGCAGTATGTGTGGTGACGCGAGATGAGACTACTCAGGCTTCCCCGAGACACCACGGAAAATCAACCATCAGAAGACAGCGACGTTCTCATTCGATCTAGACTCAGAGCCCGGAGCGAGGGTGCAGAATATGCCCATAACCAGCATCAAGCAAGACCACCCAGATGCCTGAAAATACTTTATCCCACACGCAACCACACGGCTTACACCAGCACGGATCGTTCAAATCAACCAGTCCTTAGAAGCAGTATGCTATTATCTTCTGATAGCCCAGACCAAGCTGCACCACTCTATAGATGGGGTGTCTGGCAAAGAAGTGCAGGCTATGTTCAGCAGTCTCGTCGAGGATATGATCATCATTGTAGACCCTAGCATCCTCATTGCCAAATTACAGCAGGCATTACAGAAGGCCCACCGCCAGCAGGACTTTGCCATATGTCCACACCTGCGGCTTATTTCGAGCAACCTGATCGTGAATATCGAGGACCTGGTGGTCAGTGGTTATAACAACATGATAGTCGAGGGAAATTGCCCCGGTGTCCACTGTGGGTTTTACACTGACATCGGTCGCACATGTCGTCCCGACCGCCATGACACCTCGGTCGCCCACACGAGCCAGTGCCACCATCGTTCTTACTGTCGTTCCGATACACAGAATGCTGGATGACAAATGGCGACCCGTGCTGACACATACCACCCCGCCCGGCAGTGCTAGCAGGATGCTAGCCCTACGAGTGGTTTCAGGTCTGGCTATTGCTGTGCTCGTCACCAGTCTTCTCCGCCACTAGTAGATCCAGCTCTTCGAGCAATGGATCATCCTGACTCCAGTACGGGAGTCGTGGCAAATGAGATTACCTGAACTAGCTTGGCATTCCAGACAGCCCCCAAATACGCTGTCAGCATACACACCCAAGGCCTGTATGGTTCGGTGGTACAGTCTTTTTCTAGCTTGTAGTAGTGCATAGCCGTATTCGACTTAGAGTCGGGGGATGCCATGGATGCCTGCAACTGATGGAACACGTACGACAGATACTCCCAATCCTTGTAGAATCTCTTAGTATGCAGGAGCTGCTCTATGACACTGCCGCCCATAATGAGGTATTCGACAAAACATATTTTCCCCTTACCAAATCCTAGGTAGAGCTTCATGGCTGTCAGCTCTTCTATTACCTCGGTGCTAGAGAGCTGGGCGAGCTCATCTGGTGACTTCTTCTTGTCGCCCTTCAATTCGGTGTGGAAGACATCATAGTACCTGAGGCATAGGTCCATGGTTTAAGCCTCTATGCATATGGATATTCCTGAATACCAATCTAAACAATCCATAGGAGCCTCAGCCCTTAACAGTGGCATCGCTGCATACAGAGGCATGACACTAGACGACAAACTACTTGTCAAAGGTGCCCTTGGGACGAGTGATGAAGGAGCCATCAAGCTGAATCACAGGAACATGAGCTTGTTCAGAACCTGTTCAAGAGCAGAAGCTCCTTCTGACTGGATGGAAATAATCTGAAGATTGGTAAGATCAAGGTCAGTGATGTTAGCGTCGATGGTGAAAAGGGGCTGCTCTAAACTCCAACTCCCCAAGGTGATGAAGTCAGGGTTCATTGGCTTGCCGTTTAAGACCTCTTAATAGACATGACCTCACGTGCTTGCCTCATATGGATACTCGATGTTCTGGACACTGCTACTGACACAGGCCCTCTACGTTACCTTCTCAGCTGTTGTTGGGATTTCATGCTCGACACCTCCATCACATCATTTGTCTCAGCTGGTGGGACAACGATGCCAGTCCTGCAGGCAATAGAGATCATATAGGAAGTGCTTCCATTTAAAGTCCCAGATATAGGATATATATGCTGGCCATCCTTCATGTGTACCCGCAACATGTCAGTACCATACAGCAGTAGACCGGCCGATGCTGGGCATGAGGTATTGATCATTGCACCATTCAGACACGGAAAAAACATCTTGCTGTGGGCCCTGCTCACTGAACATCTTCAGTCTCAATACATCCTCCTGGTGTCTGACTCCACCACTGAGGCGGTAGACAATAACAATCAGGGGTACAATGGTTCAATCACCAAGATGAAGAACCTGCAAGAACTGATGGAGAAGCTGCGTGTGGCTCGACTAACTGAACCACTTGTTCTAGTTATTGACGACCCCGCAATGGACCAGAAGACAGTTGCATACCTCAGCAACATCACTAAACGCATTCAGCACACCAAGATCACTGTCTTCATCCTCTTTCAGAAGTACGCACATGAGATTTCACCAGATATCTGGCACAATGTGAGGCTCCTGTACTTTAGCTCTAAGATTGGTCGTACCCTGCTTGAGATGATACACAACAGCCTGACCCTCAAGGAGACCAAGCAAGACTCCATCTCAGGCATGCAGAAGGTCACTGATCTATACCTCTTCATCTTCAGCAACAAGGAGACATAGGAGCTCGCACACTTCAAGCCCTCACTGGAAAAGGCTCAAAACTTCAGCTACAAGTTGAATTCAGCCAGGAAGCTCACATGGCAGTCGGGTCGACATTCCTGATGTGTCAGCTGGGAAGTTTTTCAGGCTTGAGGAACATCGTCCGTGGTCTCCGCTACTTGAGGAACTTCTTCAGAAGCTTGAGGAACTTGATCCGTGGTCTTCGCTACTTGAGGTACTTCTTCAGAAGCTTGAGGAACTCCTTCAGAAGCTTTGTCCATAGACTTCGCTGCCCCATGATGTTTGGGTAGGTGTTTCTGAAACTTTATCCACTGAGGATCAGATGTTATGACTCTCTTCTTCTGAAACCTCTCGCGGAAGACCCACTTCGTCCATGACTTCTTAGCATCTAGCTTGAGAACAGTTTTGATGAGGTAGTCATGGTTGTTCTTGGTGAGGAATATTCTAAATGCTGCCTTATCTCTCGCCAGCCACTCGTGACTACGTTCATTAAAGATGTGCTCAACGGCCCCTTGTGGCCAGCAGCCAACCCATCTCTACCTTCGGTGTGACCAGTGGCATGGCCAGCCTCATGGCCCTCAGTCACAACTGTACTGATCTCCGCTTGGAAGTAATCTATCATGCCACTCTGTATGTCATCCAACATCCGGTGTTCATCATGAGATCTTTGGGATCAACCCTAGCCTTCTGGAGAGCTAGAATTACCGGACTCTTAGTGGGTGTCCTGGGGAGATCTAGTGACCTGCCCTGGGCACTGTCAAACTTCAGTTAGGGCATCTGAGTCAACAATTTCTTTGTACTATGGACCGGTGTGGTCTGCTCTATGGCAGTCAGTAACTCCGAATCAGATGGAGGTATAACCTTGGCTCGCTCGCTGATAATGTTGACGTCATGAAGTAGTTGTCGGACCCTGTCGATCAGCAGCTGTACTGATTTCTTCTTGAAGGGTGATACAGGTTTCTTCTACCGACTGAAGAGGAGCTCATGAAGTTGTTCTTTATACATCGCCACTTAAAAACCTGTATATACCTAGACGTTAAACATGCAGCAGTATGTACAACATCCAGATGGGGCAGTTGAACCTGTAGTCTCACACCACACTGATCATTCGACCTAGAATCCATGATGCGAACCCTCTATCCACGGCGGGGAAGCTCATCGACTTCGCCTTCTCGGGACAGATCTATGAGATCAGTAGCATGACGCTTAAGTTCAAGCTCAAGAGCACAGAGGCAAAGAAGGTAGAGCTCCCACAGGTGGTGAGCAGGTGGGAGATTATGCAGAGCAGCAACACCCTGGACACCGCCTATGTGAATGATGAGTACTGCGTTCTGGCTCCTGTGGACCTTCGTATTACGCAAAGGGAAAAGGGGACGATGCCGTCGGATGTAATGAAGGCTTCACAGAATTTGACTTACAACCAGACATAGAAACACCTGTTGCGGTGCCACTCTTCTCCCTCCTCGAGAACACACACATGAACCCAGACTTGATGCAGGAGAAGCTGTTCCTCCGGGTGTACACCGAACATCTTACAGATGTAACGATGACTTCAGGTCTGACATGATAAGAACGACCAGGAACTAAAATTTGTAGGCTCTAGAAAACAAATCCTACATGTAGAGTGAGAGCATCAGCAGGTCCAGGCCACAGCTAACCAACGTCTCGAGTTGACATTGCAATGAGGTGCCTCGGACTGCGTAGCTGTAGTAGTCTTGGTTGAGAAGGGGAGGGGGTCCACGAGGTGGGGCAACTAGACGACTTCAAACTTATGGTGGCTGGGAATTACGTACTCGGTGAGGTGCACGATCTGGCTGATTGCTGTCTCTATTGACAGAAAACGATTTTACATGCCCTACTCTGTCTAACCAGTAACCACGAGGATCTTGAGTTGGCTGTCGATGGTCAGTGCCACCTCAGAGGAAGGGGCATCCTGCCTAACCATGGCAACCAGCTCAGCTTTAATGTTGGGAACCTGCACGGAGAGTGAGAGGGCACTCGCCTGGTCAGAGTAACGGTGCTGTACTTTGGATATAGCAAGGTCCACTTATCGCAAAATGGAGGTATTTGGCTTGAACACATGAAGAGCATAACTCCAACAGCTGTCCCAGCTACCACCATGCCTACAACTACTATGGCCTCGGCCATCTTCTGACCTCCTGGTGCCTCATAGTCGAGCGTCGGCTCGGAGAGCTTTGCAGCCTCATAGTACTCATCGAGACTCTCATCGGCCTCGTGAATGTTCTGGGTGGCTTGCGCCTTTTGTTGCCATCGGTGTGGCTCCCTTTGGCACATATGCTTGCTGTACTCAAACTTATCCTTAGACAGCTTCTCCATCGCCTGTTTATGACGTTTTCTCTCTACCTCCGCCACCTTATGGTCAGCGAAGCTGAGACCCCAGTTCACCAATGCAAACAAGCCTACATTCAAGATTGCAGATATCAGGTCTATACATGTGATTTAATCTCAGCATATAGTCAGCAGGAACTGCAAGCAATGTATGTACCAGAAGCTTTCGGGGATCCAGTTGAGGACTACGATGAGGACTTTGATAAGGATGATTAGGATTAAGACGAGGACAATGATGAGGATGCTTATGATAGTGATGATGTAGAGCCAGAATCACGAGCCAAGTGAATTTATCGTACCTACGTGAAGGGCTCTCTTGGCCCACTAGTGGCATTTGGGGCTCTGATTTCTCTGTTCACGACGAAAGTTGGCGAGATGGTCTGCAAAATCGCCAACAATGTTCTCCATGGAGTTGAGAAGATCTCTGAGGCTATTCCAGCCATCGCTTCGGGGGTATGCACATTCTTTGGTATTGCCGGTCCATGGCTCCCGTATGTTGCGATAGCACTTGCAGTCATCTGGGCTGCTGAACATTTAAGACATTGCTATATAAGATGGCTTCTCTGAATGACCTTGTCAAGTCCATTGACTGGCAATTCTTTGCCGATAGGCTTCCTTTCAGTGATGGCGCCAGTGCTGCAGAGATTAGACAGCAGTGTTCACAGGTATTCGAAGAGGTGTTCATCTATGGTCGGATGAATGACGGTCATCTGTTTGTCTGGCTAGAGTTTGCCCGAGCTGTACAGGAGAGGACAGGAGTCGACATCAGCGATGTAATCCGAGGTCCTGGCATCCTCTCTTGAAGATCTCTATTACTGGCCTGGCTGATATTATCGCGTGCCTCACTAGCTGCTCGAGGCTGCACGTCACAAAGGTAATAGATTCACCTTGGAGATGGTTATCCAGTGGCTTACCAGACAGGTGATTTGGCAGATCTACAGACCTCGTCCACGGCACATTCGGTATGCACACTTCGATGAACATGTTCCAAACAGAGTCCATCAGGCTGATGTGCTGTTCCTTCCACATGATCGGGTTTGTTCCAAAAGAACATGCAAAACATACAAGTACGCCCTCACCATCATCGATGTCGCCAGTAGATACAAGGTGGCAATGCCTCTCACGGATCAGTCCGCAGGTCAGGTGGTGGCCAGGTTGCAGACTATCTATGAGGACTCGCAAAATCAGCTCCAGTGGCCAGAGTTGAGGGTAAGGAGTTTAGAAGTGAAACTGTGGCCCTCATGTGGAGGCATGGTGTGGCAATTAGGAGAGGCGAGGTGGGACATCACCGTGCCCAGGCTATCGTCGAGCGGTGGAACCAGACACTGGCAGAGAGGCTGTTTCCACATCAGTATGCTCAGGAGATGGCTGTCCCAACAGTTGGTCATTCCATGGAATGGGTGAGAGGGTTGCCCGTTGTGGTGGAGAGATCCAATGCTGAGGTTCCTAGGCTGATAGGACAGAAGCCAGTCAAGGACATTCAGCAATCCTCTGTGGCCCAATCGCGATGTCAATCATGCTCAGAGGATAGACTTCCATCCGATTCCCTGGTTCGGTATTTGTATGATCCTGGCGAGTTGTTGGGTGGATGTAGGTGGGCAACTGACCCCAACTAGTCGACAGATGTACACAAGGTTGACAGGTATGTGGAGACGGCTGGACAGCCTACGCTGTGCTACCTGGCATGGTCGGAGTGCAGTCCTAGGCGGCCGTCTGTAGGAGAGGCTTATCCCTACAGACACCCACTTACCTCCACCCCGGAGAGTAGATGTCCTCCACTGACTGTCGGTTGAACATGGCACATGATACTCATACCAGCAACTCTTCAATGAAAGCATACATTGGAGTGATGGCATCCTCGTGACCATAAGCCAGGATGTGAATACCATCGGGAGCGATCCATCGCTTTGTGTCTGAGGGGCTGAGGCTTGTTTTGGTCTGGTGGACCCCATAGAGGTGGTGACCTTCACTTCGCAACATGTGCATACCATAGTGGAAGACCTTTCGCTCGAAGAGGCACTCGTTGTACTGCTCATGGCGAATCTGTCTAACCACATCCCTGCGCACACCCTTTGCCTTCTTGACTTCCTGCCCATCTGTCCGCTTGATGGAGTACATCTTCGGGCAGGCTAACAAACTCTTTTATAGCCAACCGGCACACTCATCCTTCATCTTGCCCAAGACCTTCTTGTTGGCAGTACTGTGTAGCGGGTATGTTACTGGGTAGTCGCTTGTGTCATGGAGGTCACTCCTCACAGTCATACCCGTGTATATCTTCTCTGTCTGAGCCTCCAGCAGGAGGATGTCGGTGTTAGTGTACAGGAGCTCACAGTTGGCACCATACAGTCGCTTCAGCTCGTTGTAGTAGAAGTCATACATGAGGTGCTTTGAGAGGTCCAGGATGGGCATTCCCACATAGACAGGGCAGTTCAGCAGCAGGCTCGTCTTGTGCATGTGGAGAGCAGCTAGATCATCATCGAACCCCTTCGCCCGGGAGAAGTTGGGCTTGGCTATTAGGTGTCACAGCTTATCCTCCTCAGATGAGCGCGCTAGCTTGGCATCCACTCACTTGTGCAAGTTCTCCATGGTCTTACCGAAGACAGTATTAATCATCAGCTTGTAGAAATCCTTCTGAAAATCGATTTTGTCCTTGTTATTGAGCTCTGTGTTGAATCAGATGTAATGTTCCATCCACGGCGACTGATTGAAGCGCAGAACCATATGCACATTCTTCAACCTCATACCTAGGCTGAGGTAGTGGAGAACGTACTGTTCTTTGTCGCTCAGGTTAGGCACAATTTTTTTTGCTGCCATCTCTGCTATCGACTCGCCCAGTGTACATTGTTACTCTGAGAGCCACTCTCCCTTCCCATTCATTCATTCAGATGCAAGCGTTTAGGCATTGTGCATGTCATGGAGCTCTTGTGGGTACTCAATGTCAACCTCTAGGATAGATCCCTTTTCATCATCATCGGGATGTTGTGTAATCTCTTTGACATCAATGTCCCCCACCCACTCAAACCCGCCAGTGGGTAGGTGTTGGCTCATTGCCCAGCCATAGAGATTGTTAGCGTCCAGATACATGATGTGGCTTGTCGGCTGTTGGTGATTATAGCCAGCTATGTATGGGTTGTTTGCCTTAGCATAACATTTGCTGACCATTGATACACCACCCCTGAGTCCTTTCTCTATGAGGAGATGCATGTCATAGTCAGTGAGGAGCTCCAGCTCGATACCGTCTTACTTAGAAGTGCATCTCAGCTCAACTCTGGGCATGTATAATAGTGTGCTGAGTCCAGACGATACTGCTGGAGGCATGTGATGCAGAAGTTCTCAAAGACAGCTGCAAGGAGCAGAGTGTCAGACCGCAGATAGAGGTCTCCCATGGTTTGGCAGCCGAATTGGGCCCAGACAGCCTGTGCGTGGTTGTAGTCACTGTCAGATATTCCCTCGCCAGGGAGTTACTGTAGAAAGCAGTTTGAGGTGGGAGAGAGGTCTCATTGAGACGGTGCCACCCATCATGTACTCATAGGGCTATACACCCTTGCGGAGCAGTAGCTCATGCTTGGCAGTAATAGGTTCATACTGTTTTGTAAGTGGGAACGTTGTGGAACTAGATACCAGCTTGTCAAGTGATGCTAGGAGGAACTTCGCAGAGTTGATGAACTGCAGCCGATGGAGGCTGAAGGAGATGTACTTCTCCATATTGTTGGGGATGCAGTTGATCTGTCCCTCTGTTTAGGAGATTGTTTGCATGATGAGGTGAGAATCATACCATACCCATGCAGGTTGTGGAATACGACTGGGATGGTGGTGGTCTTAGGGTTTAGGCACAGCTTTAGATTACACACAGTGTATGCTGCTCCCCATTAGAAACCAGTGATGTGGCAGTGACCTTTGACACTATCCCCATCTAATGGTCTGTCGCACACATGGCAACTGACCGCAGTTTTATGAGTTCACGTGTCCACTCTAGTCATCTCTATCGACCTAGAGTGGGCGATCACGGTCGTTATATTCTCCTCCTCTCATGTCAATCGATCCAGGAAGTGCTTAGCTGCATCTTCTCCTCGATACAGCACTGGTGGTTCACTGACACCGTCACAGAGCACCAAAATGTATGTATTTTATGTGTGCTGCTCTGAGCCGGATTCGCCTCTGGCCCCTCAATCTTGGTTGTTAGGGCTTCAAGGTCGGCATAGATGATGAATGGCACTTTGAGTTGCTTGTGGTGGTTGATGAACTGTAGCATCTTCTAGTCCTCTGTAGGCATTCTTATGCACATTGGTCTGTCACTGATGCCGCAGCACTCTGGTTTTTGCTTGATGAGAAGGTCTTCGCGAGAATAACAGCGGAGACACCGCTCGCAGAAGTGCTTTCTCCATTTATACCGATTCTGATCATAGAGCAGACGATTCAGGTCCTTAATCCAGGTATAGTGTTCCTTGCTGCCATTCTCGATAAGCAGCAGATTTGTCCTTGGAATGACGGGATCAGCCTCACTCAGCTGCAGTGGATAGACACCCTTGTCATGCCACTCAATATGCTTAAGCTGGTGGAGAGGGGTTGGAGAGTCTACACCGCTGAAGTCAAGGGTGTCCCAGTGCCCTAAATACTTCGATGTCCGCTCGGGGTTACTGTCTGCAGGATGAGCAGCAGCCGTTGCGGGTGTAGTTCTCAAGGCCATGCAGCACCTTGGCTTTGGCCTCCTTCACAGGCTGGCTAATATCGCTTGCCTTCAGGATGGCATGTTGCTAAGACCAGAACATGGGATTTGTGGTGACCTCTGTCCCATCATTCTTCTCCTTGTGGAGGGTGATCTTGAGAGCAAGGCACAACTTCACCCCCTTCCGGTCGCAGGCCTCTTCCACCAATTTCCTTTCGATCTTATCCAGGTTTTTATCCAGGAAAGCTGTTGGATCTTTTTCCCCATGTCCAGGAAGTTCCCATCCCCGCAGATAGTTCTGGATTGCGTGTGGGACCTTCACAAATCCTGGAGGAATGCCCCTCATTTCTTGGATTATAACATCAAGAAACCTGTCGATCTCATCATCTGTGAACTTGGGTGGGGTTTCTAGCTCTGGGTGGGGGAGGGGCTTTTCGGAAAGGAGAGCTGGCGTTGGCTTCTCGAGAGTGGTTGGTAGCTTCCTGCGTGGAGTTGGGGCTGGCTTCTCGGGAGTGGTTGGCAGCTTCCTGCATGGGGCTGGGGTTGGCTTCTCGGGAGTGGTTGGTTGCTTCCTGTATGGGTGATGCTGGGGTTGGCTTCTCGGGATGGAGAGCTGTCAGGTTCTCGGCTTAAGTGGTATGGCTAATAAGCCCCTGCTGCAACAATCTCGCCAAATTTTTAAGTACTTCATCAATGTCCATAGCAGACGTGTGTACCTATCCAGTTGTGTTTCTCTAATATGGGGATTTTTATGGTATCACATGCTGGAGGGGCCGGCCTGGCGGTGGGGCCGGCCTGGGAGCTTCCAGACAGACAGACAGACAGACAGACAGACAGACAGACAGACAGACAGACCACTGACAGACTGTTCACAAAACAAGTTGTCCAGCATGCTCTACTATCTGGCAATACTGTTTACATTTACTACGGCCTATTAAATATATAGCGAGATTTGAACCGGCGATTTTTAAAGTGTGATTCGACATATAATGAATAATGCATTAGCCATCTCGGCCATAAATGGATTAACAAAAAATGACCTAGATTTAGCTGATAACCGTTATCTCTTATATGAAATTAATATCCTAAAAATCTGTACACTGCAGTAATATCCTTGTCTAGGTCTATATCTTTTGTAACAGTATTGTCGTTTGTAGGTGTTTTGTGAGGATAGTATTAATTCGGTAAGAACTAGTGTGTGTAATTTGTATGTGATTGGGAGTAATATTTCATGACTTCGCACCGGTTTCACA
>JAVVLW010000662.1:0-54000 GCA_034401795.1 Chaetoderma sp. LZ-2023a
AGTTATGGATTAGTCTTAGATTCCCAGTCCCAGAAATGGCATGCCGTGGGCCTGTCCAGGATGGCAGTTATGGATTAGTCTTAGATTCACAGTCAGAGGAATGGCATGCCGTGGCCCTGTCCAGGAGGGCAGTTATGGATTAGTCTTAAATTTCCACTCGGAGAAATGGCATGCCGTGGGCCTGTCCAGGAGGGCTGTTATGGATTAGTCTTAGATTCACAGTCAGAGAAATGGCATGCCGTGGGCCTGTCCAGGACGGCTGTTATGGATTAGTCTTAGATTCACAGTCAGGAATGGCATGCCGTGGTCCTGTCCAGGAGGGCAGTTATGGATTAGACTTAGATTCCCACTCGGAGAAATGGCATGCTGTGGCCCTGTCCAGGACGGCAGTTATGGATTGGTCTTAGATTCCCAGTCAGAGAAATGGTATGCCGTGGGCCTGTCCAGGGGGGCAGTTATGGATTAGTCTTAGATTTACAGTCAGAGAAATGGCATGCCGTGGCCCTGTCCAGGAGGGCAGTTATGGATTAGTCTTAGATTCCCACTCAGCGAAATGGCATGCCGTGGGCCTGTCCAGGATGGCAGTTATGGATTAGTCTTAGATTCCCAGTCAGAGAAATGGCATGCCGTGGGCCTGTCCAGGACAGCAGTTATGGATTAGTCTTAGATTCCCAGTCCGAGAAATGGCATGCCGTGGGCCTGTCCAGGATGGCAGTTATGGATAAGTCTTAGATTCAGTCAGAGGAATGGCATGCCGTGGCTCTGTCCAGGAGGGCAGTTATGGATTAGTCTTAGATTCCCAGTCGGAGAAATGGCGTGCCGTGGGCCTGTCCAGGATGGCAGTTATGGATTAATCTTAGATTCCCAGTCGGAGAAATGGCATGCCGTGGGCCTGTCCAGGTGGGCAGTTATGGATTAGTCTTAGATTCACAGTCAGAGAAATGGCATGCCGTGGGCCTGTCCAGGATGGCAGTTATGGATTAGTCTTAGATTCACAGTCAGAGGAATGGCATGCCGTGGCCCTGTCCAGGAGGGCAGTTATGGATTAGTCTTAGATTTCCACTCGGAGAAATGGCATGCCGTGGGCCTGTCCAGGAGGGCAGTTATGGATTAGTCTTAGATTCACAGTCAGAAGAATGGCATGCCGTGGGCCTGTCCAGGATGGCAGTTATGGATTAGTCTTAGATTCCCAGTCAGAGAAATGGCATGCCGTGGGCCTGTCCAGGACAGCAGTTATGGATTAGTCTTAGATTCCCAGTCCGAGAAATGGCATGCCGTGGGCCTGTCCAGGATGGCAGTTATGGATAAGTCTTAGATTCAGTCAGAGGAATGGCATGCCGTGGCTCTGTCCAGGAGGGCAGTTATGGATTAGTCTTAGATTCCCAGTCGGAGAAATGGCGTGCCGTGGGCCTGTCCAGGATGGCAGTTATGGATTAATCTTAGATTCCCAGTCGGAGAAATGGCATTCCGTGGGCCTGTCCAGGTGGGCAGTTATGGATTAGTCTTAGATTCACAGTCAGAGAAATGGCATGCCGTGGGCCTGTCCAGGATGGCAGTTATGGATTAGTCTTAGATTCACAGTCAGAGGAATGGCATGCCGTGGCCCTGTCCAGGAGGGCAGTTATGGATTAGTCTTAGATTTCCACTCGGAGAAATGGCATGCCGTGGGCCTGTCCAGGAGGGCAGTTATGGATTAGTCTTAGATTCAGTCAGAGAAATGGCATGCCGTGGGCCTGTCCAGGACGGCAGTTATGGATTAGTCTTAGATTCACAGTCAGGAATGGCATGCCGTGGGCCTGTCCAGGAGGGCAGTTATGGATTAGACTTAGATTCCCACTCGGAGAAATGGCGTGCCGTGGGCCTGTCCAGGATGGCAGTTATGGATTAGTCTTAGATTCCCAGTCGGAGAAATGGCATGCCGTGGGCCTGTCCAGGAGGGCAGTTATGGATTAGTCTTAGATTCACACTCAGAGAAATGGCATGCCGTGGGCCTGTCCAGGATGGCAGTTATGGATTAGTCTTAGATTCCCACTCGGAGAAATGGCATGCTGTGGCCCTGTCCAGGACGGCAGTTATGGATTGGTCTTAGATTCCCAGTCAGAGAAATGGCATGCCGTGGGCCTGTCCAGGATGGCAGTTATGGATTAGTCTTAGATTCCCAGTCGGAGAAATGGCATGCCGTGGGCCTGTCCAGGAGGGCAGTTATGGATTAGTCTTAGATTCACAGTCAGAGAAATGGCATGCCGTGGGCCTGTCCAGGATGGCAGTTATGGATTAGTCTTAGATTCACAGTCAGAGGAATGGCATGCCGTGGGCCTGTCCAGGAGGGCAGTTATGTATTAGTCTTAGATTCACAGTCAGAGGAATGGCATGCCGTGGACCTGTCCAGAATGGCAGTTATGGATTAGTCTTAGATTCCCAGTCAGAGAAATGGCATGCCGTGGGCCTGTCCAGGACAGCAGTTATGGATTAGTCTTAGATTCACAGTCAGGAATGGCATGCCGTGGGCCTGTCCAGGAGGGCAGTTATGGATTAGACTTAGATTCCCACTCGGAGAAATGGCATGCTGTGGCCCTGTCCAGGACGGCAGTTATGGATTGGTCTTAGATTCCCAGTCAGAGAAATGGCATGCCGTGGGCCTGTCCAGGGGGGCAGTTATGGATTAGTCTTAGATTCCCAGTCAGAGAAATGGCATGCCGTGCGCCTGTCCAGGATGGCAGTTATGGATAAGTCTTAGATTCAGTCAGAGGAATGGCATGCCGTGGCTCTGTCCAGGAGGGCAGTTATGGATTAGTCTTAGATTCCCAGTCGGAGAAATGGCGTGCCGTGGGCCTGTCCAGGATGGCAGTTATGGATTAATCTTAGATTCCCAGTCGGAGAAATGGCATGCCGTGGGCCTGTCCAGGTGGGCAGTTATGGATTAGTCTTAGATTCACAGTCAGAGAAATGGCATGCCGTGGGCCTGTCCAGGATGGCAGTTATGGATTAGTCTTAGATTCCCAGTCATAGAAATGGCATGCCGTGGGCCTGTCCAGGACAGCAGTTATGGATTAGTCTTAGATTCCCAGTCCGAGAAATGGCATGCCGTGGGCCTGTCCAGGATGGCAGTTATGGATTAGTCTTAGATTCACAGTCAGAGGAATGGCATGCCGTGGCCCTGTCCAGGAGGGCAGTTATGGATTAGTCTTAAATTTCCACTCGGAGAAATGGCATGCCGTGGGCCTGTCCAGGAGGGCAGTTATGGATTAGTTTTCGATTCACAGTCAGAGAAATGGCATGCCGTGGGCCTGTCCAGGACGGCTGTTATGGATTAGTCTTAGATTCACAGTCAGGAATGGCATGCCGTGGGCCTGTCCAGGAGGGCAGTTATGGATTAGACTTAGATTCCCACTCGGAGAAATGGCATGCTGTGGCCCTGTCCAGGACGGCAGTTATGGATTGGTCTTAGATTCCCAGTCAGAGAAATGGTATGCCGTGGGCCTGTCCAGGGGGGCAGTTATGGATTAGTCTTAGATTTACAGTCAGAGAAATGGCATGCCGTGGCCCTGTCCAGGAGGGCAGTTATGGATTAGTCTTAGATTCCCACTCAGCGAAATGGCATGCCGTGGGCCTGTCCAGGAGGGCAGTTATGGATTAGTCTTGGATTCACAGTCAGAAGAATGGCATGCCGTGGGCCTGTCCAGGATGGCAGTTATGGATTAGTCTTAGATTCCCAGTCAGAGAAATGGCATGCCGTGGGCCTGTCCAGGACAGCAGTTATGGATTAGTCTTAGATTCCCAGTCCGAGAAATGGCATGCCGTGGGCCTGTCCAGGATGGCAGTTATGGATAAGTCTTAGATTCAGTCAGAGGAATGGCATGCCGTGGCTCTGTCCAGGAGGGCAGTTATGGATTAGTCTTAGATTCCCAGTCGGAGAAATGGCGTGCCGTGGGCCTGTCCAGGATGGCAGTTATGGATTAATCTTAGATTCCCAGTCGGAGAAATGGCATGCCGTGGGCCTGTCCAGGTGGGCAGTTATGGATTAGTCTTAGATTCACAGTCAGAGAAATGGCATGCCGTGGGCCTGTCCAGGATGGCAGTTATGGATTAGTCTTAGATTCACAGTCAGAGGAATGGCATGCCGTGGCCCTGTCCAGGAGGGCAGTTATGGATTAGACTTAGATTCCCACTCGGAGAAATGGCATGCTGTGGCCCTGTCCAGGACGGCAGTTATGGATTGGTCTTAGATTCCCAGTCAGAGAAATGGCATGCCGTGGGCCTGTCCAGGGGGGCAGTTATGGATTAGTCTTAGATTCCCAGTCAGAGAAATGGCATGCCGTGCGCCTGTCCAGGATGGCAGTTATGGATAAGTCTTAGATTCAGTCAGAGGAATGGCATGCCGTGGCTCTGTCCAGGAGGGCAGTTATGGATTAGTCTTAGATTCCCAGTCGGAGAAATGGCGTGCCGTGGGCCTGTCCAGGATGGCAGTTATGGATTAATCTTAGATTCCCAGTCGGAGAAATGGCATGCCGTGGGCCTGTCCAGGTGGGCAGTTATGGATTAGTCTTAGATTCACAGTCAGAGAAATGGCATGCCGTGGGCCTGTCCAGGATGGCAGTTATGGATTAGTCTTAGATTCCCAGTCATAGAAATGGCATGCCGTGGGCCTGTCCAGGACAGCAGTTATGGATTAGTCTTAGATTTCCAGTCCGAGAAATGGCATGCCGTGGGCCTGTCCAGGATGGCAGTTATGGATTAGTCTTAGATTCACAGTCAGAGGAATGGCATGCCGTGGCCCTGTCCAGGAGGGCAGTTATGGATTAGTCTTAAATTTCCACTCGGAGAAATGGCATGCCGTGGGCCTGTCCAGGAGGGCAGTTATGGATTAGTTTTCGATTCACAGTCAGAGAAATGGCATGCCGTGGGCCTGTCCAGGACGGCTGTTATGGATTAGTCTTAGATTCACAGTCAGGAATGGCATGCCGTGGGCCTGTCCAGGAGGGCAGTTATGGATTAGACTTAGATTCCCACTCGGAGAAATGGCATGCTGTGGCCCTGTCCAGGACGGCAGTTATGGATTGGTCTTAGATTCCCAGTCAGAGAAATGGTATGCCGTGGGCCTGTCCAGGGGGGCAGTTATGGATTAGTCTTAGATTTACAGTCAGAGAAATGGCATGCCGTGGCCCTGTCCAGGAGGGCAGTTATGGATTAGTCTTAGATTCCCACTCAGCGAAATGGCATGCCGTGGGCCTGTCCAGGAGGGCAGTTATGGATTAGTCTTGGATTCACAGTCAGAAGAATGGCATGCCGTGGGCCTGTCCAGGATGGCAGTTATGGATTAGTCTTAGATTCACAGTCAGAGAATGGCATGCCGTGGCCCTGTCCAGGAGGGCAGTTATGGATTAGTCTTAGATTTCCACTCGGAGAAATGGCATGCCGTGGGCCTGTCCAGGAGGGCAGTTATGGATTAGTCTTAGATTCAGTCAGAGAAATGGCATGCCGTGGGCCTGTCCAGGACGGCAGTTATGGATTAGTCTTAGATTCACAGTCAGGAATGGCATGCCGTGGGCCTGTCCAGGAGGGCAGTTATGGATTAGACTTAGATTCCCACTCGGAGAAATGGCGTGCCGTGGGCCTGTCCAGGATGGCAGTTATGGATTAGTCTTAGATTCCCAGTCGGAGAAATGGCATGCCGTGGGCCTGTCCAGGAGGGCAGTTATGGATTAGTCTTAGATTCACAGTCAGAGAAATGGCATGCCGTGGGCCTGTCCAGGATGGCAGTTATGGATTAGTCTTAGATTCCCACTCGGAGAAATGGCATGCTGTGGCCCTGTCCAGGACGGCAGTTATGGATTGGTCTTAGATTCCCAGTCAGAGAAATGGCATGCCGTGGGCCTGTCCAGGATGGCAGTTATGGATTAGTCTTAGATTCCCAGTCGGAGAAATGGCATGCCGTGGGCCTGTCCAGGAGGGCAGTTATGGATTAGTCTTAGATTCACAGTCAGAGAAATGGCATGCCGTGGGCCTGTCCAGGATGGCAGTTATGGATTAGTCTTAGATTCACAGTCAGAGGAATGGCATGCCGTGGGCCTGTCCAGGAGGGCAGTTATGTATTAGTCTTAGATTCACAGTCAGAGGAATGGCATGCCGTGGACCTGTCCAGAATGGCAGTTATGGATTAGTCTTAGATTCCCAGTCAGAGAAATGGCATGCCGTGGGCCTGTCCAGGACAGCAGTTATGGATTAGTCTTAGATTCACAGTCAGGAATGGCATGCCGTGGGCCTGTCCAGGAGGGCAGTTATGGATTAGACTTAGATTCCCACTCGGAGAAATGGCATGCTGTGGCCCTGTCCAGGACGGCAGTTATGGATTGGTCTTAGATTCCCAGTCAGAGAAATGGCATGCCGTGGGCCTGTCCAGGGGGGCAGTTATGGATTAGTCTTAGATTCCCAGTCAGAGAAATGGCATGCCGTGCGCCTGTCCAGGATGGCAGTTATGGATAAGTCTTAGATTCAGTCAGAGGAATGGCATGCCGTGGCTCTGTCCAGGAGGGCAGTTATGGATTAGTCTTAGATTCCCAGTCGGAGAAATGGCGTGCCGTGGGCCTGTCCAGGATGGCAGTTATGGATTAATCTTAGATTCCCAGTCGGAGAAATGGCATGCCGTGGGCCTGTCCAGGTGGGCAGTTATGGATTAGTCTTAGATTCACAGTCAGAGAAATGGCATGCCGTGGGCCTGTCCAGGATGGCAGTTATGGATTAGTCTTAGATTCCCAGTCATAGAAATGGCATGCCGTGGGCCTGTCCAGGACAGCAGTTATGGATTAGTCTTAGATTCCCAGTCCGAGAAATGGCATGCCGTGGGCCTGTCCAGGATGGCAGTTATGGATTAGTCTTAGATTCACAGTCAGAGGAATGGCATGCCGTGGCCCTGTCCAGGAGGGCAGTTATGGATTAGTCTTAAATTTCCACTCGGAGAAATGGCATGCCGTGGGCCTGTCCAGGAGGGCAGTTATGGATTAGTTTTCGATTCACAGTCAGAGAAATGGCATGCCGTGGGCCTGTCCAGGACGGCTGTTATGGATTAGTCTTAGATTCACAGTCAGGAATGGCATGCCGTGGGCCTGTCCAGGAGGGCAGTTATGGATTAGACTTAGATTCCCACTCGGAGAAATGGCATGCTGTGGCCCTGTCCAGGACGGCAGTTATGGATTGGTCTTAGATTCCCAGTCAGAGAAATGGTATGCCGTGGGCCTGTCCAGGGGGGCAGTTATGGATTAGTCTTAGATTTACAGTCAGAGAAATGGCATGCCGTGGCCCTGTCCAGGAGGGCAGTTATGGATTAGTCTTAGATTCCCACTCAGCGAAATGGCATGCCGTGGGCCTGTCCAGGAGGGCAGTTATGGATTAGTCTTGGATTCACAGTCAGAAGAATGGCATGCCGTGGGCCTGTCCAGGATGGCAGTTATGGATTAGTCTTAGATTCCCAGTCAGAGAAATGGCATGCCGTGGGCCTGTCCAGGACAGCAGTTATGGATTAGTCTTAGATTCCCAGTCCGAGAAATGGCATGCCGTGGGCCTGTCCAGGATGGCAGTTATGGATAAGTCTTAGATTCAGTCAGAGGAATGGCATGCCGTGGCTCTGTCCAGGAGGGCAGTTATGGATTAGTCTTAGATTCCCAGTCGGAGAAATGGCGTGCCGTGGGCCTGTCCAGGATGGCAGTTATGGATTAATCTTAGATTCCCAGTCGGAGAAATGGCATGCCGTGGGCCTGTCCAGGTGGGCAGTTATGGATTAGTCTTAGATTCACAGTCAGAGAAATGGCATGCCGTGGGCCTGTCCAGGATGGCAGTTATGGATTAGTCTTAGATTCACAGTCAGAGGAATGGCATGCCGTGGCCCTGTCCAGGAGGGCAGTTATGGATTAGACTTAGATTCCCACTCGGAGAAATGGCATGCTGTGGCCCTGTCCAGGACGGCAGTTATGGATTGGTCTTAGATTCCCAGTCAGAGAAATGGCATGCCGTGGGCCTGTCCAGGGGGGCAGTTATGGATTAGTCTTAGATTCCCAGTCAGAGAAATGGCATGCCGTGCGCCTGTCCAGGATGGCAGTTATGGATAAGTCTTAGATTCAGTCAGAGGAATGGCATGCCGTGGCTCTGTCCAGGAGGGCAGTTATGGATTAGTCTTAGATTCCCAGTCGGAGAAATGGCGTGCCGTGGGCCTGTCCAGGATGGCAGTTATGGATTAATCTTAGATTCCCAGTCGGAGAAATGGCATGCCGTGGGCCTGTCCAGGTGGGCAGTTATGGATTAGTCTTAGATTCACAGTCAGAGAAATGGCATGCCGTGGGCCTGTCCAGGATGGCAGTTATGGATTAGTCTTAGATTCCCAGTCATAGAAATGGCATGCCGTGGGCCTGTCCAGGACAGCAGTTATGGATTAGTCTTAGATTTCCAGTCCGAGAAATGGCATGCCGTGGGCCTGTCCAGGATGGCAGTTATGGATTAGTCTTAGATTCACAGTCAGAGGAATGGCATGCCGTGGCCCTGTCCAGGAGGGCAGTTATGGATTAGTCTTAAATTTCCACTCGGAGAAATGGCATGCCGTGGGCCTGTCCAGGAGGGCAGTTATGGATTAGTTTTCGATTCACAGTCAGAGAAATGGCATGCCGTGGGCCTGTCCAGGACGGCTGTTATGGATTAGTCTTAGATTCACAGTCAGGAATGGCATGCCGTGGGCCTGTCCAGGAGGGCAGTTATGGATTAGACTTAGATTCCCACTCGGAGAAATGGCATGCTGTGGCCCTGTCCAGGACGGCAGTTATGGATTAGTCTTAGATTCCCAGTCCGAGAAATGGCATGCCGTGGGCCTGTCCAGGATGGCAGTTATGGATAAGTCTTAGATTCAGTCAGAGGAATGGCATGCCGTGGCTCTGTCCAGGAGGGCAGTTATGGATTAGTCTTAGATTCCCAGTCGGAGAAATGGCGTGCCGTGGGCCTGTCCAGGATGGCAGTTATGGATTAATCTTAGATTCCCAGTCGGAGAAATGGCATGCCGTGGGCCTGTCCAGGTGGGCAGTTATGGATTAGTCTTAGATTCACAGTCAGAGAAATGGCATGCCGTGGGCCTGTCCAGGATGGCAGTTATGGATTAGTCTTAGATTCACAGTCAGAGGAATGGCATGCCGTGGCCCTGTCCAGGAGGGCAGTTATGGATTAGTCTTAGATTTCCACTCGGAGAAATGGCATGCCGTGGGCCTGTCCAGGAGGGCAGTTATGGATTAGTCTTAGATTCACAGTCAGAGAAATGGCATGCCGTGGGCCTGTCCAGGATGGCAGTTATGGATTAGTCTTAGATTCCCAGTCAGAGAAATGGCATGCCGTGGGCCTGTCCAGGACAGCAGTTATGGATTAGTCTTAGATTCCCAGTCAGAGAAATGGCATGCCGTGGGCCTGTCCAGGACGGCAGTTATGGATTAGTCTTAGATTCACAGTCAGGAATGGCATGCCGTGGGCCTGTCCAGGAGGGCAGTTATGGATTAGACTTAGATTCCCACTCGGAGAAATGGCGTGCCGTGGGCCTGTCCAGGATGGCAGTTATGGATTAGTCTTAGATTCCCAGTCAGAGAAATGGCATGCCGTGGGCCTGTCCAGGAGGGCAGTTATGGATTAGTCTTAGATTCACAGTCAGAGAAATGGCATGCCGTGGGCCTGTCCAGGATGGCAGTTATGGATTAGTCTTAGATTCCCACTCGGAGAAATGGCATGCTGTGGCCCTGTCCAGGACGGCAGTTATGGATTGGTCTTAGATTCCCAGTCAGAGAAATGGCATGCCGTGGGCCTGTCCAGGATGGCAGTTATGGATTAGTCTTAGATTCCCAGTCAGAGAAATGGCATGCCGTGGGCCTGTCCAGGATGGCAGTTATGGATTAGTCTTAGATTCCCAGTCCGAGAAATGGCATGCCGTTGGCCTGTCCAGGATGGCAGTTATGGATTAGTCTTAGATTCCCAGTCGGAGAAATGGCATGCCGTGGGCCTGTCCAGGAGGGCAGTTATGGATTAGTCTTAGATTCCCAGTCGGAGAAATGGCGTGCCGTGGGCCTGTCCAGGATGGCAGTTATGGATTAATCATAGATTCCCAGTCGGAGAAATGGCATGCCGTGGGCCTGTCCAGGTGGGCAGTTATGGATTAGTCTTAGATTCACAGTCAGAGAAATGGCATGCCGTGGGCCTGTCCAGGAGGGCAGTTATGGATTAGTCTTAGATTTCCACTCGGAGAAATGGCATGCCGTGGGCCTGTCCAGGAGGGCAGTTATGGATTAGTCTTAGATTCACAGTCAGAGAAATGGCATGCCATGGGCCTGTCCAGGACGGCAGTTATGGATTAGTCTTAGATTCACAGTCAGGAATGGCATGCCGTGGGCCTGTCCAGGATGGCAGTTATGGATTAGTCTTAGATTCCCAGTCAGAGAAATGGCATGCCGTGGGCCTGTCCAGGACAGCAGTTATGGATTAGTCTTAGATTCACAGTCAGGAATGGCATGCCGTGGGCCTGTCCAGGAGGGCAGTTATGGATTAGACTTAGATTCCCACTCGGAGAAATGGCATGCTGTGGCCCTGTCCAGGACGGCAGTTATGGATTGGTCTTAGATTCCCAGTCAGAGAAATGGCATGCCGTGGGCCTGTCCAGGATGGCAGTTATGGATTAGTCTTAGATTCCCAGTCGGAGAAATGGCATGCCGTGGGCCTGTCCAGGAGGGCAGTTATGGATTAGTCTTAGATTCACAGTCAGCGAAATGGCATGCCGTGGCCCTGTCCAGGAGGGCAGTTATGGATTAGACTTAGATTCCCACTCGGAGAAATGGCATGCTGTGGCCCTGTCCAGGACGGCAGTTATGGATTGGTCTTTGATTCCCAGTCAGAGAAATGGCATGCCGGGGGCCTGTCCAGGGGGGCAGTTATGGATTAGTCTTAGATTCCCAGTCACAGAAATGGCATGCCGTGCGCCTGTCCAGGATGGCAGTTATGGATTAGTCTTAGATTCCCAGTCAGAGAAATGGCATGCCGTGGGCCTGTCCAGGACAGCAGTTATGGATTAGTCTTAGATTCCCAGTCCGAGAAATGGCATGCGTGGGCCTGTCCAGGATGGCAGTTATGGATAAGTCTTCGATTCAGTCAGAGGAATGGCATGCCGTGGCTCTGTCCAGGAGGGCAGTTATGGATTAGTCTTAGATTCCCAGTCGGAGAAATGGCGTGCCGTGGGCCTGTCCAGGATGGCAGTTATGGATTAGTCTTAGATTCCCAGTCGGAGAAATGGCATGCCGTGGGCCTGTCCAGGAGGGCAGTTATGGATTAGTCTTAGATTCACAGTCAGCGAAATGGCATGCCGTGGCCCTGTCCAGGAGGGCAGTTATGGATTAGACTTAGATTCCCACTCGGAGAAATGGCATGCTGTGGCCCTGTCCAGGACGGCAGTTATGGATTGGTCTTTGATTCCCAGTCAGAGAAATGGCATGCCGTGGGCCTGTCCAGGGGGGCAGTTATGGATTAGTCTTAGATTCCCAGTCACAGAAATGGCATGCCGTGCGCCTGTCCAGGATGGCAGTTATGGATTAGTCTTAGATTCCCAGTCAGAGAAGTGGCATGCCGTGGGCCTGTCCAGGATGGCAGTTATGGATTAGTCTTAGATTCCCAGTCAGAGAAATGGCATGCCGTGGGCCTGTCCAGGACAGCAGTTATGGATTAGTCTTAGATTCCCAGTCCGAGAAATGGCATGCGTGGGACTGTCCAGGATGGCAGTTATGGATAAGTCTTCGATTCAGTCAGAGGAATGGCATGCCGTGGCTCTGTCCAGGAGGGCAGTTATGGATTAGTCTTAGATTCCCAGTCGGAGAAATGGCGTGCCGTGGGCCTGTCCAGGATGGCAGTTATGGATTAGTCTTAGATTCCCAGTCGGAGAAATGGCATGCCGTGGGCCTGTCCAGGAGGGCAGTTATGGATTAGTCTTAGATTCACAGTCAGCGAAATGGCATGCCGTGGGCCTGTCCAGGAGGGCAGTTATGGATTAGTCTTAGATTCCCACTCGGAGAAATGGCATGCTGTGGCCCTGTCCAGGACGGCAGTTATGGATTGGTCTTAGATTCCCAGTCAGAGAAATGGCATGCCGTGGGCCTGTCCAGGGGGGGCAGTTATGGATTAGTCTTAGATTCCCAGTCAGAGAAATGGCATGCCGTGGGCCTGTCCAGGACAGCAGTTATGGATTAGTCTTAGATTCCCAGTCCGAGAAATGGCATGCCGTGGGCCTGTCCAGGATGGCAGTTATGGATAAGTCTTAGATTCAGTCAGAGGAATGGCATGCCGTGGCTCTGTCCAGGAGGGCAGTTATGGATTAGTCTTAGATTCCCAGTCGGAGAAATGGCGTGCCGTGGGCCTGTCCAGGATGGCAGTTATGGATTAGTCTTAGATTCCCAGTCGGAGAAATGGCATGCCGTGGGCCTGTCCAGGGGGGGGCAGTTATGGATTAGTCTTAGATTCACAGTCAGAGGAATGGCATGCCGTGGGCCTGTCCAGGACAGCAGTTATGGATTAGTCTTAGATTCCCAGTCAGAGAAATGGCATGCCGTGGGCCTGTCCAGGACAGCAGTTATGGATTAGTCTTAGATTCACAGTCAGGAATGGCATGCTGTGGGCCTGTCCAGGAGGGCAGTTATGGATTAGACTTAGATTCCCACTCAGAGAGATGGCATGCTGTGGCCCTGTCCAGGACGGCAGTTATGGATTGGTCTT
Source organism: Chaetoderma sp. LZ-2023a (assembly GCA_034401795.1). Taxonomy (NCBI): domain Eukaryota; kingdom Metazoa; phylum Mollusca; class Caudofoveata; order Chaetodermatida; family Chaetodermatidae; genus Chaetoderma; species Chaetoderma sp. LZ-2023a. The sequence continues at coordinate 12,769 of JAVVLW010000662.1, forward strand.
AGATTCCCAGTCAGAGAAATGGCATGGCGTGGGCCTGTCCAGGGGGGCAGTTATGGATTAGTCTTAGATTCCCAGTCAGAGAAATGGCATGCCGTGCGCCTGTCCAGGATGGCAGTTATGGATTAGTCTTAGATTCCCAGTCAGAAATGGCATGCCGTCGGCGTGTCCAGGATGGCAGTTATGGATTAGCCTTAGATTCCCAGTCAGAGAAATGGCATGCCGTGGACCTGTCCAGGACAGCAGTTATGGATTAGTCTTAGATTCACAGTCAGGAATGGCATGCCGTGGGCCTGTCCAGGAGGGCAGTTATGGATTAGTCTTAGATTTCCACTCGGAGAAATGGCATGCCGTGGGCCTGTCCAGGAGGGCAGTTATGGATTAGTCTTAGATTCACAGTCAGAGAAATGGCATGCCGTGGGCCTGTCCAGGAGGGCAGTTATGGATTAGTCTTAGATTTCCACTCGGAGAAATGGCATGCCGTGGGCCTGTCCAGGAGGGCAGTTATGGATTAGTCTTAGATTCACAGTCAGAGAAATGGCATGCCATGGGCCTGTCCAGGACGGCAGTTATGGATTAGTCTTAGATTCACAGTCAGGAATGGCATGCCGTGGGCCTGTCCAGGATGGCAGTTATGGATTAGTCTTAGATTCCCAGTCAGAGAAATGGCATGCCGTGGGCCTGTCCAGGACAGCAGTTATGGATTAGTCTTAGATTCACAGTCAGGAATGGCATGCCGTGGGCCTGTCCAGGAGGGCAGTTATGGATTAGACTTAGATTCCCACTCGGAGAAATGGCATGCTGTGGCCCTGTCCAGGACGGCAGTTATGGATTGGTCTTAGATTCCCAGTCATAGAAATGGCATGCCGTGGGCCTGTCCAGGATGGCAGTTATGGATTAGTCTTAGATTCCCAGTCGGAGAAATGGCATGCCGTGGGCCTGTCCAGGAGGGCAGTTATGGATTAGTCTTAGATTCACAGTCAGCGAAATGGCATGCCGTGGCCCTGTCCAGGAGGGCAGTTATGGATTAGACTTAGATTCCCACTCGGAGAAATGGCATGCTGTGGCCCTGTCCAGGACGGCAGTTATGGATTGGTCTTTGATTCCCAGTCAGAGAAATGGCATGCCGTGGGCCTGTCCAGGGGGGCAGTTATGGATTAGTCTTAGATTCCCAGTCACAGAAATGGCATGCCGTGCGCCTGTCCAGGATGGCAGTTATGGATTAGTCTTAGATTTCCAGTCAGAGAAATGGCATGCCGTGGGCCTGTCCAGGACAGCAGTTATGGATTAGTCTTAGATTCCCAGTCCGAGAAATGGCATGCGTGGGCCTGTCCAGGATGGCAGTTATGGATAAGTCTTCGATTCAGTCAGAGGAATGGCATGCCGTGGCTCTGTCCAGGAGGGCAGTTATGGATTAGTCTTAGATTCCCAGTCGGAGAAATGGCGTGCCGTGGGCCTGTCCAGGATGGCAGTTATGGATTAGTCTTAGATTCCCAGTCGGAGAAATGGCATGCCGTGGGCCTGTCCAGGAGGGCAGTTATGGATTAGTCTTAGATTCACAGTCAGCGAAATGGCATGCCGTGGGCCTGTCCAGGAGGGCAGTTATGGATTAGTCTTAGATTCCCACTCGGAGAAATGGCATGCTGTGGCCCTGTCCATGACGGCAGTTATGGATTGGTCTTAGATTCCCAGTCAGAGAAATGGCATGCCGTGGGCGTGTCCAGGATGGCAGTTATGGATTAGCCTTAGATTCCCAGTCAGAGAAATGGCATGCCGTGGGCCTGTCCAGGACAGCAGTTATGGATTAGTCTTAGATTCCCAGTCCGAGAAATGGCATGCCGTGGGCCTGTCCAGGATGGCAGTTATGGATAAGTCTTCGATTCAGTCAGAGGAATGGCATGCCGTGGCTCTGTCCAGGGGGGCAGTTATGGATTAGTCTTAGATTCCCAGTCGGAGAAATGGCGTGCCGTGGGCTTGTCCAGGATGGCAGTTATGGATTAGTCTTAGATTCCCAGTCGGAGAAATGGCATGCCGTGGGCCTGTCCAGGAGGGCACTTATGGATTAGTGTTAGATTCACAGTTAGCGAAATGGCATGCCGTGGGCCTGTCCAGGGGGGCAGTTATGGATTACTCTTAGATTCCCAGTCAGAAATGGCATGCCGTGCGCCTGTCCAGGATGGCAGTTATGGATTAGTCTTAGATTCCCAGTCAGAGAAATGGCATGCGTGGGCCTGTCCAGGATGGCAGTTATGGATTAGTCTTAGATTCCCAGTCAGAGAAATGGCATGCCGTGGGCCTGTCCAGGATGGCAGTTATGGATAAGTCTTCGATTCATTCAGAGGAATGGCATGCCGTGGCTCTGCCCAGGAGGGCAGTTATGGATTACTCTTAGATTCCCAGTCGGAGAAATGGCGTGCCGTGGGCCTGTCCAGGATGGCAGTTATGGATTAGTCTTAGATTCCCAGTCGGAGAAATGGCATGCCGTGGGCCTGTCCAGGAGGGCAGTTATGGATTAGTCTTAGATTCACAGTCAGCGAAATGGCATGCCGTGGGCCTGTCCAGGAGGGCAGTTATGGATTAGTCTTAGATTCACAGTCAGAGGAATGGCATGCCGTGGCCCTGTCCAGGAGGGCAGTTATGGATTAGTCTTAGATTCCCAGTCAGAGAAATGGCATGCCGTGGGCCTGTCCAGGAGGGCAGTTATGGATTAGTCTTAGATTCACAGTCAGAGAAATGGCATGCCATGGGCCTGTCCAGGACGGCAGTTATGGATTAGTCTTAGATTTACAGTCAGGAATGGCATGCCGTGGGCCTGTCCAGGAGGGCAGTTATGGATTAGACTTAGATTCCCAGTCGGAGAAATGGCGTGCCGTGGGCCTGTCCAGAACGGCAGTTATGGATTGGTCTTAGATTCCCAGTCAGAGAAATGGCATGCCGTGGGCCTGTCCAGGGGGGGGGGCAGTTATGGATTAGTCTTAGATTCCCAGTCAGAGAAATGGCATGCCGTGCGCCTGTCCAGGATGGCAGTTATTGATTAGTCTTAGATTCCCAGTCAGAGAAATGGCATACCGTGGTCCTGTCCAGGATGGCAGTTATGGATTAGTCTTAGATTCCCAGTCAGAGAAATGGCATGCCGTGGGCCTGTGCAGGACAGCAGTTATGGATTAGTCTTAGATTCCCAGTCCGAGAAATGGCATGCCGTGGGCCTGTCCAGGATGGCAGTTATGGATTAGTCTTAGATTCCCAGTCGGAGAAATGGCATGCCGTGTGCCTGTCCAGGAGGGCAGTTATGGATTAGTCTTAGATTCACAGTCAGCAAAATGGCATGCCGTGGGCCTGTCCAGGAGGGCATTTATGGATTAGTCTTAGATTCACAATTAGAGGAATGGCATGCTGTGGGCCTGTCCAGGATGGCAGTTATGGATTAGTCTTAGATTCCCAGTCAGAGAAATGGCATGCCGTGGGCCTGTCCAGGACAGCAGTTATGGATTAGTCTTAGATTCACAGTCAGGAATGGCATGCCGTGGGCCTGTCCAGGAGGGCAGTTATGGATTAGACTTAGATTCCCACTCGGAGAAATGGCATGCTGTGGCCCTGTCCAGGACGGCAGTTATGGATTGGTCTTATATTCCCAGTCAGAGAAATGGCATGCCGTGGGCCTGTCCAGGGGGGCAGTTATGGATTAGTCTTAGATTCCCAGTCAGAGAAATGGCATGCCGTGCGCCTGTCCAGGATGGCAGTTATGGATTAGTCTTAGCTTCCCAGTCAGAGAAATGGTATGCCGTGGGCCTGTCCAGGATGGCAGTTATGGATTAGTCTTAGATTCCCAGTCAGAGAAATGGCATGCTGTGGGCCTCTCCAGGACACCAGTTATGGATTAGTCTTAGATTCCCAGTCCGAGAAATGGCATGCCGTGGGCCTGTCCAGGATTGCAGTTATGGATTAGTCTTAGATTCCCAGTCGGAGAAATGGCATGCCGTGTGCCTGTCCAGGAGGGCAGTTATGGATTAGTCTTAGATTCACAGTCAGCAAAATGGCATGCCGTGGGCCTGTCCAGGAGGGCATTTATGGATTAGTCTTAGATTCACAATTAGAGGAATGGCATGCTGTGGGCCTGTCCAGGATGGCAGTTATGGATTAGTCTTAGATTCCCAGTCAGAGAAATGGCATGCCGTGGGCCTGTCCAGGACAGCAGTTATGGATTAGTCTTAGATTCACAGTCAGGAATGGCATGCCGTGGGCCTGTCCAGGAGGGCAGTTATGGATTAGACTTAGATTCCCACTCGGAGAAATGGCATGCTGTGGCCCTGTCCAGGACGGCAGTTATGGATTGGTCTTATATTCCCAGTCAGAGAAATGGCATGCCGTGGGCCTGTCCAGGGGGGCAGTTATGGATTAGTCTTAGATTCCCAGTCAGAGAAATGGCATGCCGTGCGCCTGTCCAGGATGGCAGTTATGGATTAGTCTTAGATTCCCAGTCAGAGAAATGGTATGCCGTGGGCCTGTCCAGGATGGCAGTTATGGATTAGTCTTAGATTCCCAGTCAGAGAAATGGCATGCTGTGGGCCTCTCCAGGACACCAGTTATGGATTAGTCTTAGATTCCCAGTCCGAGAAATGGCATGCCGTGGGCCTGTCCAGGATGGCAGTTATGGATAAGTCTTCGATTCAGTCAGAGGAATGGCATGCCGTGGCTCTGTCCAGGAGGGCAGTTATGGATTAGTCTTAGATTCCCAGTCAGAGAAATGGCATTCCGTGGGCCTCTCCAGGACACCAGTTATGGATTAGTCTTAGATTCCCAGTCGGAGAAATGGCGTGCCATGGGCCTGTCCAGGATGGCAGTTATGGATTAGTCTTAGATTCCCAGTCGGAGAAATGGCATGCCGTGGGCCTGTCCAGGAGGGCAGTTATGGATTAGTCTTAGATTCACAGTCAGCGAAATGGCATGCCGTGGGCCTGTCCAGGAGGGCAGTTATGGATTAGTCTTAGATTCACAGTCAGAGGAATGGCATGCCGTGGGCCTGTCCATGAGGGCAGTTATGGATTAGACTTAGATTCCCACTCGGAGAAATGGCATGCTGTGGCCCTGTCCAGGACGGCAGTTATGGATTGGTCTTAGATTCCCAGTCAGAGAAATGGCATGCCGTGGGCCTGTCCAGGGGGGGCAGTTATGGATTAGTCTTAGATTCCCAGTCAGAGAAATGGCATGCCGTGCGCCTGTCCAGGATGGCAGTTATGGATTAGTCTTAGATTCCCAGTCAGAGAAATGGCATACCGTGGGCCTGTCCAGGATGGCAGTTATGGATTAGTCTTAGATTCCCAGTCAGAGGAATGGCATGCCGTGGCCCTGTCCAGGAGGGCAGTTATGGATTAGTCTTAGACTTCCACTCGGAGAAATGGCATGCCGTGGGCCTCTCCAGGAGGGCAGTTATGGATTAGTCTTAGATTCACAGTCAGAGAAATGCCATGCCGTGGGCCTGTCCAGGAGGGCAGTTATGGATTAGTCTTAGATTCCCACTCAGAGAAATGGCATGCTGTGGCCCTGTCTAGGACGGCAGTTATGGATTAGTCTTAGATTCCCCGTCAGAGAAATGGCATGCCGTGGGCCTGTCCAAGATGGCAGTTATGGATTAGTCTTAGATTCAGTCAGAGGAATGGCATGCCGTAGCCCTGTCCAGGGGGTGCAGTTATGGATTAGTCTTAGATTTACAGTCAGAAATGGCATGCCGTGAGCCTGTCCAGGAGGGCAGTTGTGGATTAGTCTTAGATTCACCGTCAGAGGAATGGCATGCCGTGGCCCTGTCCAGGAGGACAGTAATGGATTAGACTTAGATTCCCACTCGGAGAAATGGCATACTGTGGCCCTGGCCAGGACGCCAGTTATGGATTAGTCTTAGATTCCCAGTCAGAGAAATGGCATGCCGTGGGCCTGTCCAGGAGGGCAGTTATGGATTAGTCTTAGATTTACAGTCAGAGAAATGGCATGCTGTGGGCCTGTCCAGGAGGGCAGTTATGGATTAGTTTAGATTCACAGTCAGAGAAATGGCATGCCGTGGGCCTGTCCAGGAGGGCAGTTATGGATTAGTCTTAGATTCCCACTCAGAGAAATGGCATGCTGTGGCCCTGTCTAGGATGGCAGTTATGGATTAGTCTTAGATTCCCAGTCAGAGAAATGGCATGGCGTGGCCCTGTCCAGGAGGGCAGTTATGGATTAGTCTTAGATTTCCACTCGGAGAAATGGCATGCCATGGGCCTGTCCAGGAGGGCAGTTATGGATTAGTCTTAGATTTACAGTCAGAGAAATGGCATGCCGTGGCCCTGTCCAGGAGGGCAGTTATGGATTAGTCTTAGATTCAGTCAGAGGAATGGCATGCCGTGGCCCTGTCCAGGAGGGCAGTTATGGATTAGTCTTAGATTTCCACTCGGAGAAATGGCATGCCGTGGGCCTGTCCAGGAGGGCAGTTATGGATTAGTCTTAGATTCAGTCAGAGAAATGCCATGCCGTGGGCCTGTCCAGGAGGGCAGTTATGGATTAGTCTTAGATTCCCACTCAGAGAAATGGCATGCTGTGGCCCTGTCTGGGACGGCAGTTATGGATTAGTCTTAGATTCCCCGTCAGAGAAATGGCATGCCGTGGCCCTGTCCAGGAGGGCAGTTATGGATTAGTCTTAGATTTCCACTCGGAGAAATGGCATGCCGTGGGCCTGTCCAGGAGGGCAGTTATGGATTAGTCTTAGATTCCCAGTCAGAGAAATGGCATACCGTGCGCCTGTCCAGGATGGCAGTTATGGATTAGTCTTAGATTCCCAGTCAGAGAAATGGCATACCGTGGGCCTGTCCAGGATGGCAGTTATGGATTAGTCTTAGATTCCGAGTCAGAGGAATGGCATGCCGTGGCCCTGTCCAGGAGGGCAGTTATGGATTAGTCATAGACTTCCACTCGGAGAAATGGCATGCCGTGGGCCTCTCCAGGAGGGCAGTTATGGATTAGTCTTAGATTCACAGTCAGAGAAATGCCATGCCGTGGCCCTGTCTAGGACGGCAGTTATGGATTAGTCTTAGATTCCCCGTCAGAGAAATGGCATGCCGTGGCCCTATCCAGGAGGGCAGTTATGGATTATCTTAGATTTCCACTCGGAGAAATGGCATGCCGTGGGCCTGTCCAGGAGGGAAGATATGGATTAGTCTTAGATTCACAGTCAGAGGAATGGCATGCCGTGGGCCTGTCCAAGATGGCAGTTATGGATTAGTCTTAGATTCAGTCAGAGGAATGGCATGCCGTAGCCCTGTCCAGGGGGTGCAGTTATGGATTAGTCTTAGATTTACAGTCAGAAATGGCATGCCGTGAGCCTGTCCAGGAGGGCAGTTGTGGATTAGTCTTAGATTCACCGTCAGAGGAATGGCATGCCGTGGCCCTGTCCAGGAGGACAGTAATGGATTAGACTTAGATTCCCACTCGGAGAAATGGCATACTGTGGCCCTGGCCAGGACGCCAGTTATGGATTAGTCTTAGATTCCCAGTCAGAGAAATGGCATGCCGTGGGCCTGTCCAGGAGGGCAGTTATGGATTAGTCTTAGATTTACAGTCAGAGAAATGGCATGCTGTGGGCCTGTCCAGGAGGGCAGTTATGGATTAGTTTAGATTCACAGTCAGAGAAATGGCATGCCGTGGGCCTGTCCAGGAGGGCAGTTATGGATTAGTCTTAGATTCCCACTCGGAGAAATGGCATGCTGTGGCCCTGTCTAGGATGGCAGTTATGGATTAGTCTTAGATTCCCAGTCAGAGAAATGGCATGGCGTGGCCCTGTCCAGGAGGGCAGTTATGAATTAGTCTTAGATTTCCACTCGGAGAAATGGCATGCCATGGGCCTGTCCAGGAGGGCAGTTATGGATTAGTCTTAGATTTACAGTCAGAGAAATGGCATGCCGTGGCCCTGTCCAGGAGGGCAGTTATGGATTAGTCTTAGATTCAGTCAGAGGAATGGCATGCCGTGGCCCTGTCCAGGAGGGCAGTTATGGATTAGTCTTAGATTTCCACTCGGAGAAATGGCATGCCGTGGGCCTGTCCAGGAGGGCAGTTATGGATTAGTCTTAGATTTACAATCAGATAAATGGCATGCCGTGGCCCTGTCCAGGAGGGCAGTTATGGATTAGTCTTAGACTTCCACTCGGAGAAATGGCATGCCGTGGGCCTGTCCAGGAGGGCAGTTATGGATTAGTCTTAGATTCAGTCAGAGAAATGCCATGCCGTGGGCCTGTCCAGGAGGGCAGTTATGGATTAGTCTTAGATTCCCACTCAGAGAAATGGCATGCTGTGGCCCTGTCTGGGACGGCAGTTATGGATTAGTCTTAGATTCCCCGTCAGAGAAATGGCATGCCGTGGCCCTGTCCAGGAGGGCAGTTATGGATTAGTCTTAGATTTCCACTCGGAGAAATGGCATGCCGTGGGCCTGTCCAGGAGGGAAGATATGGATTAGTCTTAGATTCACAGTCAGAGGAATGGCATGCCGTGGGCCTGTCCAAGATGGCAGTTATGGATTAGTCTTAGATTCAGTCAGAGGAATGGCATGCCGTAGCCCTGTCCAGGGGGTGCAGTTATGGATTAGTCTTAGATTTACAGTCAGAAATGGCATGCCATGAGCCTGTCCAGGAGGGCAGTTGTGGATTAGACTTAGATTCCACTCGGAGAAATGGCATGGCGTGGCGCTGTCCAGGAGGGCAGTTATGGATTAGTCTTAGATTTACAGTCAGAGAAATGGCATGCTGTGGGCCTGTCCAGGAGGGCAGTTATGGATTAGTTTAGATTCACAGTCAGAGAAATGGCATGCCGTGGGCCTGTCCAGGAGGGCAGTTATGGATTAGTCTTAGATTCCCACTCAGAGAAATGGCATGCTGTGGCCCTGTCTAGGATGGCAGTTATGGATTAGTCTTAGATTCCCAGTCAGAGAAATGGCATGGCGTGGCCCTGTCCAGGAGGGCAGTTATGGATTAGTCTTAGATTTCCACTCGGAGAAATGGCATGCCATGGGCCTGTCCAGAAGGGCAGTTATGGATTAGTCTTAGATTTACAGTCAGAGAAATGGCATGCCGTGGCCCTGTCCAGGAGGGCAGTTATGGATTAGTCTTAGATTCAGTCAGAGGAATGGCATGCCGTGGCCCTGTCCAGGAGGGCAGTTATGGATTAGTCTTAGATTTCCACTCGGAGAAATGGCATGCCGTGGGCCTGTCCAGGAGGGCAGTTATGGATTAGTCTTAGATTCAGTCAGAGAAATGCCATGCCGTGGGCCTGTCCAGGAGGGCAGTTATGGATTAGTCTTAGATTCCCACTCAGAGAAATGGCATGCTGTGGCCCTGTCTGGGACGGCAGTTATGGATTAGTCTTAGATTCCCCGTCAGAGAAATGGCATGCCGTGGCCCTGTCCAGGAGGGCAGTTATGGATTAGTCTTAGATTTCCACTCGGAGAAATGGCATGCCGTGGGCCTGTCCAGGAGGGCAGTTATGGATTAGTCTTAGATTCCCAGTCAGAGAAATGGCATGCCGTGCGCCTGTCCAGGATGGCAGTTATGGATTAGTCTTAGATTCCCAGTCAGAGAAATGGCATACCGTGGGCCTGTCCAGGATGGCAGTTATGGATTAGTCTTAGATTCCCAGTCAGAGGAATGGCATGCCGTGGCCCTGTCCAGGAGGGCAGTTATGGATTAGTCTTAGACTTCCACTCGGAGAAATGGCATGCCGTGGGCCTCTCCAGGAGGGCAGTTATGGATTAGTCTTAGATTCACAGTCAGAGAAATGCCATGCCGTGGCCCTGTCTAGGACGGCAGTTATGGATTAGTCTTAGATTCCCCGTCAGAGAAATGGCATGCCGTGGCCCTATCCAGGAGGGCAGTTATGGATTAGTCTTAGATTTCCACTCGGAGAAATGGCATGCCGTGGGCCTGTCCAGGAGGGAAGATATGGATTAGTCTTAGATTCACAGTCAGAGGAATGGCATGCCGTGGGCCTGTCCAAGATGGCAGTTATGGATTAGTCTTAGATTCAGTCAGAGGAATGGCATGCCGTAGCCCTGTCCAGGGGGTGCAGTTATGGATTAGTCTTAGATTTACAGTCAGAAATGGCATGCCGTGAGCCTGTCCAGGAGGGCAGTTGTGGATTAGTCTTAGATTCACCGTCAGAGGAATGGCATGCCGTGGCCCTGTCCAGGAGGACAGTAATGGATTAGACTTAGATTCCCACTCGGAGAAATGGCATACTGTGGCCCTGGCCAGGACGCCAGTTATGGATTAGTCTTAGATTCCCAGTCAGAGAAATGGCATGCCGTGGGCCTGTCCAGGAGGGCAGTTATGGATTAGTCTTAGATTTACAGTCAGAGAAATGGCATGCTGTGGGCCTGTCCAGGAGGGCAGTTATGGATTAGTTTAGATTCACAGTCAGAGAAATGGCATGCCGTGGGCCTGTCCAGGAGGGCAGTTATGGATTAGTCTTAGATTCCCACTCGGAGAAATGGCATGCTGTGGCCCTGTCTAGGATGGCAGTTATGGATTAGTCTTAGATTCCCAGTCAGAGAAATGGCATGGCGTGGCCCTGTCCAGGAGGGCAGTTATGGATTAGTCTTAGATTTCCACTCGGAGAAATGGCATGCCATGGGCCTGTCCAGGAGGGCAGTTATGGATTAGTCTTAGATTTACAGTCAGAGAAATGGCATGCCGTGGCCCTGTCCAGGAGGGCAGTTATGGATTAGTCTTAGATTCAGTCAGAGGAATGGCATGCCGTGGCCCTGTCCAGGAGGGCAGTTATGGATTAGTCTTAGATTTCCACTCGGAGAAATGGCATGCCGTGGGCCTGTCCAGGAGGGCAGTTATGGATTAGTCTTAGATTTACAATCAGATAAATGGCATGCCGTGGCCCTGTCCAGGAGGGCAGTTATGGATTAGTCTTAGACTTCCACTCGGAGAAATGGCATGCCGTGGGCCTGTCCAGGAGGGCAGTTATGGATTAGTCTTAGATTCAGTCAGAGAAATGCCATGCCGTGGGCCTGTCCAGGAGGGCAGTTATGGATTAGTCTTAGATTCCCACTCAGAGAAATGGCATGCTGTGGCCCTGTCTGGGACGGCAGTTATGGATTAGTCTTAGATTCCCCGTCAGAGAAATGGCATGCCGTGGCCCTGTCCAGGAGGGCAGTTATGGATTAGTCTTAGATTTCCACTCGGAGAAATGGCATGCCGTGGGCCTGTCCAGGAGGGAAGATATGGATTAGTCTTAGATTCACAGTCAGAGGAATGGCATGCCGTGGGCCTGTCCAAGATGGCAGTTATGGATTAGTCTTAGATTCAGTCAGAGGAATGGCATGCCGTAGCCCTGTCCAGGGGGTGCAGTTATGGATTAGTCTTAGATTTACAGTCAGAAATGGCATGCCATGAGCCTGTCCAGGAGGGCAGTTGTGGATTAGACTTAGATTCCAAGTCGGAGAAATGGCATGCCGTGGGCCTGTCCAGGAGGGCAGTTATGGATTAGTCTTAGATTTACAGTCAGAGAAATGGCGTGCTGTGGGCCTGTCCATGAGGGCAGTTATGGATTAGTTTAGATTCACAGTCAGAGAAATGGCATGCCGTGGGCCTGTCCAGGAGGGCAGTTATGGATTAGTCTTAGATTCCCACTCGGAGAAATGGCATGCTGTGGCCCTGTCTAGGATGCCAGTTATGGATTAGTCTTAGATTCCCAGTCAGAGAAATGGCATGGCGTGGCGCTGTCCAGGAGGGCAGTTATGGATTAGTCTTAGATTTCCACTCGGAGAAATGGCATGCCATGGGCCTGTCCAGGAGAGCAGTTATGGATTAGTCTTAGATTTACAGTCAGAGAAATGGCATGCCGTGGGCCTGTCCAGGACGGCAGTTATGGATTAGTCTTAGATTCCCAGTCCGAGAAATGGCATGCCGAGGGCCTGTCCAGGATGGCAGTTATGGATTAGTCTTAGATTCCCAGTCGGAGAAATGGCATGCTGTGGACATGTCCAGGACGGCAGTTATGGATTAGTCTTAGATTCCCAATCAGAAATGGCATGCCGTGGACCTATCCAGGATGGCAGTTATGGATTAGTCTTAGATTCCCAGTCAGAGAAATGGCATGCCATGGGCCTGTCCAGGATGGCAGTTATGGATTAGTCTTAGATTCCCACTCAGAGAAATGGCATGCCGTGGGTCTGTCCAGGATGGCAGTTATGGATAAGTCTTAGATTCAGTCAGAGGAATGGCATGCCGTGGCTCTGTCCAGGAGGGCAGTTGTGGATTAGTCTTAGATTCCCAGTCGGAGAAATGGCATGCCGTGGGCCTGTCCAGGATGGCAGTTATGGATTAGACTTAGATTCCAAGTCGGAGAAATGGCATGCCGTGGGCCTGTCCAGGAGGGCAGTTATGGATTAGTCTTAGATTCACAGTCAGAGAAATGGCATGCCGTGGGCCTGTCCAAGATGGCAGTTATGGATTAGTCTTAGATTCACAGTCAAAGGAATGGCATGCCGTGGGCCTGTCCAGGAGGGCAGTTATGGATTAGTCTTAGATTTACAGTCAGAGAAATGGCATGCCGTGGCCCTGTCCAGGAGGGCAGTTATGGATTAGTCTTAGATTTCCACTCGGAGAAATGGCATGCCGTGGGCCTCTCCAGGAGGGCACATATGGATTAGTCTTAGATTCACAGTCAGAGGAATGGCATGCCGTGGCCCTGTCCAGGAGGGCAGTTATGGGTTAGACTTAGATTCCCACTCGGAGAAATGGCATGCTGTGGCCCTGTCCAGGACGGCAGGTATGGATTAGTCTTAGATTCACAGTCAGAGAAATGCCATGCCGTGGGCCTGTCCAGGATGGCAGTTATGGATTAGTCTTATATTCCCACTCAGAGAAATGGCATGCTGTGGCCCTGTCTAGAACGGCAGTTATGGATTAGTCTTAGATTCCCAGTCGGAGAAATGGCATGCCGTGGGCCTGTCCAGGAGGGCAGTTATGGATTAGTCTTAGATTTACAGTCAGAGAAATGGCATGCCGTGGCCCTGTCCAGGAGGGCAGTTATGGATTAGTCTTAGATTCAGTCAGAGGAATGGCATGCCGTGGCCCTGTCCATGAGGGCAGTTATGGATTAGTCTTAGATTTCCACTCGGAGAAATGGCATGCCGTGGGCCTGTCCAGGAGGGCAGTTATGGATTAGTCTTAGATTTCCACTCGGAGAAATGGCATGCCAAGGGCCTGTCCAGGAAGGCAGTTATGGATTAGTCTTAGATTCCCAGTCAGAGAAATGGCATGCCGTGGGCCTGTCCAGGATGGCAGTTATGGATTAGACTTAGATTCCCAGTCGGAGAAATGGCATGCCGTGGGCCTGTCCAGGAGGGCAGTTATGGATTAGTCTTAGATTCACAGTCAGAGAAATGGCATGCCGTGGGCCTGTCCAAGATGGCAGTTATGGATTAGTCTTAGATTCACAGTCAAAGGAATGGCATGCCGTGGCCCTGTCCAGGAGGGCAGTTATGGTTTAGTCTTAGATTTCCACTCGGAGAAATGGCATGCCGTGGGCCTGTCCAGGAGTGCAGTTATGGATTAGTCTTAGATTTACAGTCAGAGAAATGGCATGCCGTGGCCCTGTCCAGGAGGGCAGTTATGGATTAGTCTTAGATTTCCACTCGGAGAAATGGCATGCCGTGGGCCTGTCCTGGAGGGCACTTATGGATTAGTCTTAGATTCACAGTCAAAGGAATGGCATGCCGTGGGCCTGTCCAGGAGGGCAGTTATGGATTAGTCTTAGATTTACAGTCAGAGAAATGGCATGCCGTGGCCCTGTCCAGGAGGGCAGTTATGGATTAGTCTTAGATTTCCACTCGGAGAAATGGCATGCCGTGGGCCTCTCCAGGAGGGCACATATGGATTAGTCTTAGATTCACAGTCAGAGGAATGGCATGCCGTGGCCCTGTCCAGGAGGGCAGTTATGGGTTAGACTTAGATTCCCACTCGGAGAAATGGCATGCTGTGGCCCTGTCCAGGACGGCAGTTATGGATTAGTCTTAGATTCACAGTCAGAGAAATGCCATGCCGTGGGCCTGTCCAGGATGGCAGTCATGGATTAGTCTTATATTCCCACTCAGAGAAATGGCATGCTGTGGCCCTGTCTAGAACGGCAGTTATGGATTAGTCTTAGATTCCCAGTCGGAGAAATGGCATGCCGTGGGCCTGTCCAGGAGGGCAGTTATGGATTAGTCTTAGATTTACAGTCAGAGAAATGGCATGCCGTGGCCCTGTCCAGGAGGGCAGTTGTGGATTAGACTTAGATTCCAAGTCGGAGAAATGGCATGCCGTGGGCCTGTCCAGGAGGGCAGTTATGGATTAGTCTTAGATTTACAGTCAGAGAAATGGCGTGCTGTGGGCCTGTCCATGAGGGCAGTTATGGATTAGTTTAGATTCACAGTCAGAGAAATGGCATGCCGTGGGCCTGTCCAGGAGGGCAGTTATGGATTAGTCTTAGATTCCCACTCGGAGAAATGGCATGCTGTGGCCCTGTCTAGGATGCCAGTTATGGATTAGTCTTAGATTCCCAGTCAGAGAAATGGCATGGCGTGGCGCTGTCCAGGAGGGCAGTTATGGATTAGTCTTAGATTTCCACTCGGAGAAATGGCATGCCATGGGCCTGTCCAGGAGAGCAGTTATGGATTAGTCTTAGATTTACAGTCAGAGAAATGGCATGCCGTGGGCCTGTCCAGGACGGCAGTTATGGATTAGTCTTAGATTCCCAGTCCGAGAAATGGCATGCCGAGGGCCTGTCCAGGATGGCAGTTATGGATTAGTCTTAGATTCCCAGTCGGAGAAATGGCATGCTGTGGACATGTCCAGGACGGCAGTTATGGATTAGTCTTAGATTCCCAGTCAGAAATGGCATGCCGTGGACCTATCCAGGATGGCAGTTATGGATAAGTCTTAGATTCCCAGTCAGAGAAATGGCATGCCGTGGGCCTGTCCAGGATGGCAGTTATGGATTAGTCTTAGATTCCCACTCAGAGAAATGGCATGCCGTGGGTCTGTCCAGGATGGCAGTTATGGATAAGTCTTAGATTCAGTCAGAGGAATGGCATGCCGTGGCTCTGTCCAGGAGGGCAGTTGTGGATTAGTCTTAGATTCCCAGTCGGAGAAATGGCATGCCGTGGGCCTGTCCAGGATGGCAGTTATGGATTAGACTTAGATTCCAAGTCGGAGAAATGGCATGCCGTGGGCCTGTCCAGGAGGGCAGTTATGGATTAGTCTTAGATTCACAGTCAGAGAAATGGCATGCCGTGGGCCTGTCCAAGATGGCAGTTATGGATTAGTCTTAGATTCACAGTCAAAGGAATGGCATGCCGTGGGCCTGTCCAGGAGGGCAGTTATGGATTAGTCTTAGATTTACAGTCAGAGAAATGGCATGCCGTGGCCCTGTCCAGGAGGGCAGTTATGGATTAGTCTTAGATTTCCACTCGGAGAAATGGCATGCCGTGGGCCTCTCCAGGAGGGCACATATGGATTAGTCTTAGATTCACAGTCAGAGGAATGGCATGCCGTGGCCCTGTCCAGGAGGGCAGTTATGGGTTAGACTTAGATTCCCACTCGGAGAAATGGCATGCTGTGGCCCTGTCCAGGACGGCAGTTATGGATTAGTCTTAGATTCACAGTCAGAGAAATGCCATGCCGTGGGCCTGTCCAGGATGGCAGTTATGGATTAGTCTTATATTCCCACTCAGAGAAATGGCATGCTGTGGCCCTGTCTAGAACGGCAGTTATGGATTAGTCTTAGATTCCCAGTCGGAGAAATGGCATGCCGTGGGCCTGTCCAGGAGGGCAGTTATGGATTAGTCTTAGATTTACAGTCAGAGAAATGGCATGCCGTGGCCCTGTCCAGGAGGGCAGTTATGGATTAGTCTTAGATTCAGTCAGAGGAATGGCATGCCGTGGCCCTGTCCATGAGGGCAGTTATGGATTAGTCTTAGATTTCCACTCGGAGAAATGGCATGCCGTGGGCCTGTCCAGGAGGGCAGTTATGGATTAGTCTTAGATTTCCACTCGGAGAAATGGCATGCCAAGGGCCTGTCCAGGAAGGCAGTTATGGATTAGTCTTAGATTCCCAGTCAGAGAAATGGCATGCCGTGGGCCTGTCCAGGATGGCAGTTATGGATTAGACTTAGATTCCCAGTCGGAGAAATGGCATGCCGTCGGCCTGTCCAGGAGGGCAGTTATGGATTAGTCTTAGATTCACAGTCAGAGAAATGGCATGCCGTGGGCCTGTCCAAGATGGCAGTTATGGATTAGTCTTAGATTCACAGTCAAAGGAATGGCATGCCGTGGCCCTGTCCAGGAGGGCAGTTATGGTTTAGTCTTAGATTTCCACTCGGAGAAATGGCATGCCGTGGGCCTGTCCAGGAGGGCAGTTATGGATTAGTCTTAGATTTACAGTCAGAGAAATGGCATGCCGTGGCCCTGTCCAGGAGGGCAGTTATGGATTAGTCTTAGATTTCCACTCGGAGAAATGGCATGCCGTGGGCCTGTCCTGGAGGGCACTTATGGATTAGTCTTAGATTCACAGTCAAAGGAATGGCATGCCGTGGGCCTGTCCAGGAGGGCAGTTATGGATTAGTCTTAGATTTACAGTCAGAGAAATGGCATGCCGTGGCCCTGTCCAGGAGGGCAGTTATGGATTAGTCTTAGATTTCCACTCGGAGAAATGGCATGCCGTGGGCCTCTCCAGGAGGGCACATATGGATTAGTCTTAGATTCACAGTCAGAGGAATGGCATGCCGTGGCCCTGTCCAGGAGGGCAGTTATGGGTTAGACTTAGATTCCCACTCGGAGAAATGGCATGCTGTGGCCCTGTCCAGGACGGCAGTTATGGATTAGTCTTAGATTCACAGTCAGAGAAATGCCATGCCGTGGGCCTGTCCAGGATGGCAGTTATGGATTAGTCTTAGATTTCCACTCGGAGAAATGGCATGCCGTGGGCCTCTCCAGGAGGGCACATATGGATTAGTCTTAGATTCACAGTCAGAGGAATGGCATGCCGTGGCCCTGTCCAGGAGGGCAGTTATGGGTTAGACTTAGATTTCCACTCGGAGAAATGGCATGCCGTGGGCCTGTCCAGGAGGGCAGTTATGGATTAGTCTTAGATTTCCACTCGGAGAAATGGCATGCCAAGGGCCTGTCCAGGATGGCAGTTATGGATTAGACTTAGATTCCCAGTCAGAGAAATGGCATGCCGTGGGCCTGTCCAGGATGGCAGTTATGGATTAGACTTAGATTCCCAGTCGGAGAAATGGCATGCCGTGGGCCTGTCCAGGAGGGCAGTTATGGATTAGTCTTAGATTCACAGTCAGAGAAATGGCATGCCGTGGGCCTGTCCAAGATGGCAGTTATGGATTAGTCTTAGATTCACAGTCAAAGGAATGGCATGCCGTGGCCCTGTCCAGGAGGGCAGTTATGGTTTAGTCTTAGATTTCCACTCGGAGAAATGGCATGCCGTGGGCCTGTCCAGGAGGGCAGTTATGGATTAGTCTTAGATTTCCACTCGGAGAAATGGCATGCCAAGGGCCTGTCCAGGAAGGCAGTTATGGATTAGTCTTAGATTCACAGTCAGAGAAATGGCATGCCGTGGGCCTGTCCAAGATGGCAGTTATGGATTAGTCTTAGATTCACAGTCAAAGGAATGGCATGCCGTGGCCCTGTCCAGGAGGGCAGTTATGGTTTAGTCTTAGATTTCCACTCGGAGAAATGGCATGCCGCGGGCCTGTCCTGGAGGGCACTTATGGATTAGTCTTAGATTCACAGTCAGAGGAATGGCATGCCGTGGCCCTGTCCAGGAGGGCAGTTATGGGCTATACTTAGATTCCCACTCGGAGAAATGGCATGCTGTGGCCCTGTCCAGGACGGCAGTTATGGATTAGTCTTAGATTCACAGTCAGAGAAATACCATGCCGTGGGCCTGTCCAGGAGGGCAGTTATGGATTAGTCTTATATTCCCACACAGAGAAATGGCATGCTGTGGCCCTGTCTAGGACGGCAGTTATGGATTAGTCTTAGATTCCCAGTCGGAGAAATGGCATGCCGTGGGCCTGTCCAGGAGGGCAGTTATGGATTAGTCTTAGATTCACAATCAGAGAAATGGCATGCCGTGGGCCTGTCCAGGATGGCAGTTATGGATTAGTCTTAGATTCCCACTCAGAGAAATGGCATGCTGTGGCCCTGTCCAGGACGGCAGTTATGGATTGGTCTTAGATTCCCAGTCAGAGAAATGGCATGCCGTCGGCCTGTCCAGGGGGGCAGTTATGGATTAGTCTTAGATTTACAGTCAGAGAAATGGCATGCCGTGGCCCTGTACAGGAGGGCAGTTATGGATTAGTCTTAGATTCAGTCAGAGGAATGGCATGCCGTGGCCCTGTCCAGGAGGGCAGTTATGGATTAGTCTTAGATTTCCACTCGGAGAAATGGCATGACGTGGGCCTGTCCAGGAGGGCAGTTATGGATTAATCTTAGATTTACAATCAGAGAAATGGCATGCCGTGGCCCTGTCCAGGAGGGCAGTTATGGATTAGTCTTAGATTCAGTCAGAGGAATGGCATGCCGTGGCCCTGTCCAGGAGGGCAGTTATGGATTTGTCTTAGATTTCCACTCGGAGAAATGGCATGCCGTGGGCCTGTCCAGGAGAGCAGTTATGGATTAGTCTTAGATTTCCACTCGGAGAAATGGCATGCCAAGGGCCTGTCCAGGAAGGCAGTTATGGATTAGTCTTAGATTCCCAGTCAGAGAAATGGCATGCCGTGGGTCTGTCCAGGATGGCAGTTATGGATTAGACTTAGATTTCCACTCGGAGAAATGGCATGCCGTGGGCCTGTCCAGGAGGGCAGTTATGGATTAGTCTTAGATTTACAGTCAGAGAAATGGCATGCCGTGGCCCTGTCCAGGAGGGCAGTTATGGATTAGTCTTAGATTTCCACTCGGAGAAATGGCATGCCGTGGGCCTGTCCTTGAGGGCACTTATGGATTAGTCTTAGATTCACAGTCAGAGGAATGGCATGCCGTGGCCCTGTCCAGGAGGGCAGTTATGGGTTAGACTTAGATTCCCACTCGGAGAAATGGCATGCTGTGGCCCTGTCCAGGACGGCAGTTATGGATTAGTCTTAGATTCACAGTCAGAGAAATGGCATGCCGTGGGCCTGTCCAGGAGGGCAGTTATGGATTAGTCTTATATTCCCACACAGAGAAATGGCATGCTGTGGCCCTGTCTAGGACGGCAGTTATGGATTAGTCTTAGATTCCCAGTCGGAGAAATGGCATGCCATGGGCCTGTCCAGGAGGGCAGTTATGGATTAGTCTTAGATTCACAATCAGAGAAATGGCATGCCGTGGGCCTCTCCAGGATGGCAGTTATGGATTAGTCTTAGATTCCCACTCAGAGAAATGACATGCTGTGGCCCTGTCCAGGACGGCAGTTATGGATTGGTCTTAGATTCCCAGTCAGAGAAATGGCATGCCGTCGGCCTGTCCAGGGGGGCAGTTATGGATTAGTCTTAGATTTACAGTCAGAGAAATGGCATGCCGTGGCCCTGTACAGGAGGGCAGTTATGGATTAGTCTTAGATTCAGTCAGAGGAATGGCATGCCGTGGCCCTGTCCAGGAGGGCAGTTATGGATTAGTCTTAGATTTCCACTCGGAGAAATGGCATGCCGTGGGCCTGTCCAGGAGGGCAGTTATGGATTAGTCTTAGATTTACAATCAGAGAAATTGCATGCCGTGGCCCTGTCCAGGAGGGCAGTTATGGATTAGTCTTAAACTTCCACTCGGAGAAATGGCATGCTGTGGGCCTGTCCAGGAGGGCAGTTATGGATTAGTCTTGAATTCACGGTCAGAGGAATGGCATGCCGTGGCCCTGTTTAGGAGGGCAGTTATGGGTTAGACTTAGATTCCCACTCGGAGAAATGGCATGCTGTGGCCCTGTCCAGGACGGCAGTTATGGATTAGTCTTAGATTCACAGTCAGAGAAATGCCATGCCGTGGGCCTGTCCAGGAGGACAGTTATGGATTAGTCTTAGATTCCCACTCAGAGAAATGGCATGCTGTGGCCCTGTCCAGGATGGCAGTTATGGATTAGTCTTAGATTTCCAATCGGAGAAATGGCATGCCGTGGGCCTGTCTAGGAGGGAAGTTATGGATTAGTCTTAGATTCACAGTTAGAGGAATGGCATGCCGTGGCCTTTCCAGGACGGCAGTTATGGATTAGTCTTAGATTCACAGTCAGAGAAATGGCATGCCGTGGGCCTGTCCAGGACGGCAGTTGTGGATTAGTCTTAGATTCCCACTCAGAGAAATGGCATGCTGTGGCCCTGTCCAGGATGGCAGTTATGGATTAGTCTTAGATTTCCACTCGGAGAAATGGCATGCCGTGGGCCTGTCCAGGAGGGAAGTTATGGATTAGTCTTAGATTCACAGTCAGAGAAATGGCATGCTGTGGGCCTGTCCAGGAGCGCAGTTATGGATTAGTTTAGATTCACAGTCAGAGAAATGGCATGCCATGGGCCTGTCCAGGAGGGCAGTTATGGATTAGTCTTAGATTCCCACTCGGAGAAATGGTATGCTGTGGCCCTGTCTAGGATGGCAGTTATGGATTAGTCTTAGATTCCCAGTCAGAGAAATGGCATGGCGTGGCCCTGTCCAGGAGGGCAGTTATGGATTAGTCTTAGGTTTCCACTCGGAGAAATGGCATGCCATGGGCCTATCCAGGAGGGCAGTTATGGATTAGTCTTAGATTTACAGTCAGAGAAATGGCATGCCGTGGGCCTGTCCAGGACGGCAGTTATGGATTAGTCTTAGATTCCCAGTCAGAGAAATGGCATGCCATGGGCCTGTCCAGGATGGCAGTTATGGATTGGTCTTAGATTCCCAGTCAGAAATGGCATGCTGTGGACCTATCCAGGATGGCAGTTATGGATTAGTCTAAGATTCCCAGTCAGAGAAATGGCATGCCGTGGGCCTGTCCAGGATGGCAGTTATGGATTAGTCTTAGATTCCCACTCAGAGAAATGGCATGCCGTGGGTCTGTCCAGGATGGCAGTTATGGATTAGTCTTAGATTCCCAGTCGGAGAAATGGCATGCTGTGGACATGTCCAGGACGGCAGTTATGGATTAGTCTTAGATTCCCAGTCAGAGAAATGGCATGCCGTGGGCCTGTCCAGGACAGCAGTTATGGATTAGACTTCGATTCCCAGTCCGAGAAATGGCATGCCGTGGGCCTGTCCAGGACGGCAGTTATGGATTAGTCTTATATTCCCAGTCAGAGAAATGGCATGCCGTGGGCCTGTCCAGGATGGCAGTTATGGATTAGTCTTAGATTCCCAGTCAGAGAAATGGCATGCCGTGGGACTGTCCAGGACAGCAGTTATGGATTAGACTTCGATTCCCAGTCCGAGAAATGGCATGCCGTGGGCCTGTCCAGGATGGCAGTTATGGATTAGTCTTAGATTCACAGTCAGAGAAATGGCATGCCGTGGGCCTGTCCAGGACGGCAGTTGTGGATTAGTCTTAGATTCACCGTCAGAGGAATGGCATGCCGTGGCCCTGTCCAGGAGGACAGTAATGGATTAGACTTAGATTTCCACTCGGAGAAATGGCATACTGTGGCCCTGGCCAGGACACCAGTTATGGATTAGTCTTAGATTCCCAGTCCGAGAAATGGCATGCCGTGGGCCTGTCCAGGATGGCAGTTATGGATTAGTCTTAGATTCACAGTCAGAGAAATGGCATGCCGTGGGCCTGTCCAGGACGGCAGTTGTGGATTAGTCTTAGATTTACAGTCAGAGAAATGGCATGCTGTGGGCCTGTCCAGGAGGGCAGTTATGGATTAGTTTAGATTCACAGTCAGAGAAATGGCATGCCGTGGGCCTGTCCAGGAGGGCAGTTATGGATTAGTCTTAGATTCCCACTCGGAGAAATGGTATGCTGTGGCCCTGTCTAGGATGGCAGTTATGGATTAGTCTTAGATTCCCAGTCAGAGAAATGGCATGGCGTGGCCCTGTCCAGGAGGGCAGTTATGGATTAGTCTTAGGTTTCCACTCGGAGAAATGGCATGCCATGGGCCTGTCCAGGAGGGCAGTTATGGATTAGTCTTAGATTTACAGTCAGAGAAATGGCATGCCGTGGGCCTGTCCAGGACGGCAGTTATGGATTAGTCTTAGATTCCCAGTCAGAGAAATGGCATGCCGTGGGCCTGTCCAGGATGGCAGTTATGGATTAGTCTTAGATTCCCAGTCGGAAAATGGCATGCTGTGGACATGTCCAGGACGGCAGTTATGGATTGGTCTTAGATTCCCAGTCAGAAATGGCATGCTGTGGACCTATCCAGGATGGCAGTTATGGATTAGTCTTAGATTCACAATCAGAGAAATGGCATGCCGTGGGCCTGTCCAGGATGGCAGTTATGGATTAGTCTTAGATTCCCACTCAGAGAAATGGCATGCTGTGGCCCTGTCCAGGACGGCAGATATGGATTGGTCTTAGATTCCCAGTCAGAGAAATGGCATGCCGTCGGCCTGTCCAGGGGGCAGTTATGGATTAGTCTTAGATTTACAGTCAGAGAAATGGCATGGCGTGGCCCTGTACAGGAGGGCAGTTATGGATTAGTCTTAGATTCAGTCAGAGGAATGGCATGCCGTGGCCCTGTCCAGGAGGGCAGGTATGCATTAGTCTTAGATTTCCACTCGGAGAAATGGCATGCCGTGGGCCTGTCCAGGAGGGCAGTTATGGATTAGTCTTAGATTTACAATCAGAGAAATGGCATGCCATGGCCCTGTCCAGGAGGGCAGTTATGGATTAGTCTTAGACTTCCACTCGGAGAAATGGCATGCCGTGGGCCTGTCCAGGAGGGCAGTTATGGATTAGTCTTGGATTCACTGTCAGAGGAATGGCATGCCGTGGCCCTGTTTAGGAGGGCAGTTATGGGTTAGACTTAGATTCCCACTCGGAGAAATGGCATGCTGTGGCCCTGTCCAGGACGGCAGTTATGGATTAGTCTTAGATTCACAGTCAGAGAAATGCCATGCCGTGGGCCTGTCCAGGAGGGCAGTTATGGATTAGTCTTAGATTCCCACTCAGAGAAATGGCATGCTGTGGCCCTGTCCAGGATGGCAGTTATGGATTAGTCTTAGATTTCCACTCGGAGAAATGGCATGCCGTGGGCCTGTCCAGGACGGCAGTTATGGATTAGTCTTAGATTCCCAGTCAGAGAAATGGCATGCCATGGGCCTGTCCAGGATGGCAGTTGTGGATTGGTATTAGATTCCCAGTCAGAAATGGCATGCTGTGGACCTATCCAGGATGGCAGTTATGGATTAGTCTTAGATTCCCAGTCAGAGAAATGGCATGCCGTGGGCCTGTCCAGGATGGCAGTTATGGATTAGTCTTAGATTCCCACTCAGAGAAATGGCATGCCGTGGGTCTGTCCAGGATGGCAGTTATGGATTAGTCTTAGATTCCCAGTCGGAGAAATGGCATGCTGTGGACATGTCCAGGACGGCAGTTATGGATTAGTCTTAGATTCCCAGTCAGAGAAATGGCATGCCGTGGGCCTGTCCAGGACAGCAGTTATGGATTAGACTTCGATTCCCAGTCCGAGAAATGGCATGCCGTGGGCCTGTCCAGGACGGCAGTTATGGATTAGTCTTATATTCCCAGTCAGAGAAATGGCATGCCGTGGGCCTGTCCAGGATGGCAGTTATGGATTAGTCTTAGATTCCCAGTCAGAGAAATGGCATGCCGTGGGACTGTCCAGGACAGCAGTTATGGATTAGACTTCGATTCCCAGTCCGAGAAATGGCATGCCGTGGGCCTGTCCAGGATGGCAGTTATGGATTAGTCTTAGATTCACAGTCAGAGAAATGGCATGCCGTGGGCCTGTCCAGGACGGCAGTTGTAGATTAGTCTTAGATTCACCGTCAGAGGAATGGCATGCCGTGGCCCTGTCCAGGAGGACAGTAATGGATTAGACTTAGATTTCCACTCGGAGAAATGGCATACTGTGGCCCTGGCCAGGACGCCAGTTATGGATTAGTCTTAGATTCCCAGTCAGAGAAATGGCATGCCGTGGGCCTGTCCAGGAGGGCAGTTATGGATTAGTCTTAGATTTACAGTCAGAGAAATGGCATGCTGTGGGCCTGTCCAGGAGGGCAGTTATGGATTAGTTTAGATTCACAGTCAGAGAAATGGCATGCCGTGGGCCTGTCCAGGAGGGCAGTTATGGATTAGTCTTAGATTCCCACTCGGAGAAATGGTATGCTGTGGCCCTGTCTAGGATGGCAGTTATGGATTAGTCTTAGATTCCCAGTCAGAGAAATGGCATGGCGTGGCCCTGTCCAGGAGGGCAGTTATGGATTAGTCTTAGGTTTCCACTCGGAGAAATGGCATGCCATGGGCCTGTCCAGGAGGGCAGTTATGGATTAGTCTTAGATTTACAGTCAGAGAAATGGCATGCCGTGGGCCTGTCCAGGACGGCAGTTATGGATTAGTCTTAGATTCCCAGTCAGAGAAATGACATGCCGTGGGCCTGTCCAGGATGGCAGTTATGGATTAGTCTTAGATTCCCAGTCGGAAAATGGCATGCTGTGGACATGTCCAGGACGGCAGTTATGGATTGGTCTTAGATTCCCAGTCAGAAATGGCATGCTGTGGACCTATCCAGGATGGCAGTTATGGATTAGTCTTAGATTCACAATCAGAGAAATGGCATGCCGTGGGCCTGTCCAGGATGGCAGTTATGGATTAGTCTTAGATTTACAGTCAGAGAAATGGCATGGCGTGGCCCTGTACAGGAGGGCAGTTATGGATTAGTCTTAGATTCAGTCAGAGGAATGGCATGCCGTGGCCCTGTCCAGGAGGGCAGTTATGGATTAGTCTTAGATTTCCACTCGGAGAAATGGCATGCCGTGGGCCTGTCCAGGACGGCAGTTGTGGATTAGTCTTAGATTCACCGTCAGAGGAATGGCATGCCGTGGCCCTGTCCAGGAGGACAGTAATGGATTAGACTTAGATTTCCACTCGGAGAAATGGCATACTGTGGCCCTGGCCAGGACGCCAGTTATGGATTAGTCTTAGATTCCCAGTCAGAGAAATGGCATGCCGTGGGCCTGTCCAGGAGGGCAGTTATGGATTAGTCTTAGATTTACAGTCAGAGAAATGGCATGCTGTGGGCCTGTCCAAGAGGGCAGTTATGGATTAGTTTAGATTCACAGTCAGAGAAATGGCATGCCGTGGGCCTGTCCAGGAGGGCAGTTATGGATTAGTCTTAGATTCCCACTCGGAGAAATGGTATGCTGTGGCCCTGTCTAGGATGGCAGTTATGGATTAGTCTTAGATTCCCAGTCAGAGAAATGGCATGGCGTGGCCCTGTCCAGGAGGGCAGTTATGGATTAGTCTTAGGTTTCCACTCAGAGAAATGGCATGCCATGGGCCTGTCCAGGAGGGCAGTTATGGATTAGTCTTAGATTTACAGTCAGAGAAATGGCATGCCGTGGGCCTGTCCAGGACGGCAGTTATGGATTAGTCTTAGATTCCCAGTCAGAGAAATGGCATGCCGTGGGCCTGTCCAGGATGGCAGTTATGGATTAGTCTTAGAGTCCCAGTCGGAAAATGGCATGCTGTGGACATGTACAGGACGGCAGTTATGGATTGGTCTTAGATTCCCAGTCAGAAATGGCATGCTGTGGACCTATCCAGGATGGCAGTTATGGATTAGTCTTAGATTCCCAGTCAGAGAAATGGCATGCCGTGGGCCTGTCCAGGATGGCAGTTATGGATTAGTCTTAGATTCCCACTCAGAGAAATGGCATGCCGTGGGTCTGTCCAGGATGGAAGTTATGGATTAGTCTTAGATTCCCAGTCGGAGAAATGGCATGCTGTGGACATGTCCAGGACGGCAGTTATGGATTAGTCTTAGATTCACAGTCAGAGAAATGGCATGCCGTGGGCCTGTCCAGGACGGCAGTTATGGATTAGTCTTAGATTTCCACTCGGAGAAATGGCATGCCGTGGGCCTGTCCAGGAGGGCAGTTATGGATTAGTCTTAGATTTACAATCAGAGAAATGGCATGCCGTGGCCCTGTCCAGGAGGGCAGTTATGGATTAGTCTTAGACTTCCACTCGGAGAAATGGCATGCCGTGGGCCTGTCCAGGAGGGCAGTTATGGATTAGTCTTGGATTCACAGTCAGAGGAATGGCATGCCGTGGCCCTGTTTAGGAGGGCAGTTATGGGTTAGACTTAGATTCCCACTCGGAGAAATGGCATGCTGTGGCCCTGTCCAGGACGGCAGTTATGGATTAGTCTTAGATTCACAGTCAGAGAAATGCCATGCCGTGGGCCTGTCCAGGAGGGCAGTTATGGATTAGTCTTAGATTCCCACTCAGAGAAATGGCATGCTGTGGCCCTGTCCAGGATGGCAGTTATGGATTAGTCTTAGATTTCCACTCGGAGAAATGGCATGCCGTGGGCCTGTCCAGGAGGGAAGTTATGGATTAGTCTTAGATTCGCAGTCAGAGGAATGGCATGCCGTGGGCCTGTCCAGGACGGCAGTTATGGATTAGTCTTAGATTCACAGTCAGAGAAATGGCATGCCGTGGGCCTGTCCAGGACGGCAGGTGTGGATTAGTCTTAGATTCACCGTCAGAGGAATGGCATGCCGTGGCCCTGTCCAGGAGGACAGTAATGGATTAGACTTAGATTTCCACTCGGAGAAATGGCATACTGTGGCCCTGGCCAGGACGCCAGTTATGGATTAGTCTTAGATTCCCAGTCAGAGAAATGGCATGCCGTGGGCCTGTCCAGGAGGGCAGTTATGGATTAGTCTTAGATTTACAGTCAGAGAAATGGCATGCTGTGGGCCTGTCCAGGAGGGCAGTTATGGATTAGTTTAGATTCACAGTCAGAGAAATGGCATGCCGTGGGCCTGTCCAGGAGGGCAGTTATGGATTAGTCTTAGATTCCCACTCGGAGAAATGGTATGCTGTGGCCCTGTCTAGGATGGCAGTTATGGATTAGTCTTAGATTCCCAGTCAGAGAAATGGCATGGCGTGGCCCTGTCCAGGAGGGCAGTTATGGATTAGTCTTAGGTTTCCACTCGGAGAAATGGCATGCCATGGGCCTGTCCAGGAGGGCAGTTATGGATTAGTCTTAGATTTACAGTCAGAGAAATGGCATGCCGTGGGCCTGTCCAGGACGGCAGTTATGGATTAGTCTTAGATTCCCAGTCAGAGAAATGGCATGCCGTGGGCCTGTCCAGGATGGCAGTTATGGATTAGTCTTAGATTCCCAGTCGGAAAATGGCATGCTGTGGACATGTCCAGGACGGCAGTTATAGATTGGTCTTAGATTCCCAGTCAGAAATGGCATGCTGTGGACCTATCCAGGATGGCAGTTATGGATTAGTCTTAGATTCCCAGTCAGAGAAATGGCATGCCGTGGGCCTGTCCAGGATGGCAGTTATGGATTAGTCTTATATTCCCAGTCAGAGAAATGGCATGCCGTGGGCCTGTCCAGGATGGCAGTTATGGATTAGTTTAGATTCACAGTCAGAGAAATGGCATGCCGTGGCCCTGTCGAGGAGGGCAGTTATGGTTTAGTCTTAGATTTCCACTCGGAGAAATGGCATGCCGTGGGCCTGTCCAGGAGGGCAGTTATGGATTAGTCTTAGATTTACAGTCAGAGAAATGGCATGCCGTGGCCCTGTCCAGGAGGGCAGTTATGGATTAATCTTAGATTTCCACTCGGAGAAATGGCATGCCGTGGGCCTGTCCAGGAGGGCACTTATGGATTAGTCTTAGATTCACAGTCAGAGGAATGGCATGCCGTGGCCCTGTCCAGGAGGGCAGTTATGGATTAGTCTTAGATTTCCACTCGGAGAAATGGCATGCCGTGGCCCTGTCCAGGAGGGCAGTTATGGATTAGTCTTAGATTTCCACTCGGAGAAATGGCATGCTGTGGCCCTGTCCAGGACGGCAGTTATGGATTAGTCTTAGATTCACAGTCAGAGAAATGCCATGCCGTGGGCCTGTCCAGGAGGGCAGTTATGGATTAGTCTTATATTCCCACTCAGAGAAATGGCATGCTGTGGCCCTGTCTAGGACGGCAGTTATGGATTAGTGTTAGATTCCCAGTCAGAGAAATGGCATGCCGTGGCCCTGTCCAGGAGGGCAGTTATGGATTAGTCTTAGATTTCCACTCGGAGAAATGGCATGCCGTGGGCCTGTCCAGGAGGGCAGTTATGGATTAGTCTTAGATTCATTCAGAGGAATGGCATGCCGTGGCTCTGTCCAGGAGGGCAGTTGTGGATTAGTCTTAGATTCCCAGTCGGAGAAATGGCATGCCGTGGGCCTGTTCAGGATGGCAGTTATGGATTAGTCTTAGATTTACAATCAGAGAAATGGCATGCCGTGGCCCTGTCCAGGAGGGCAGTTATGGATTAGTCTTAGACTTCCACTCGGAGAAATGGCATGCCGTGGGCCTGTCCAGGAGGGCACTTATGGATTAGTCTTAGATTCACAGTCAGAGGAATGGCATGCCGTGGCCCTGTCCAGGAGGGCAGTTATGGATTAGTCTTAGATTTCCACTCGGAGAAATGGCATGCCGTGGCCCTGTCCAGGAGGGCAGTTATGGATTAGTCTTAGATTTCCACTCGGAGAAATGGCATGCTGTGGCCCTGTCCAGGACGGCAGTTATGGATTAGTCTTAGATTCACAGTCAGAGAAATGCCATGCCGTGGGCCTGTCCAGGAGGGCAGTTATGGATTAGTCTTATATTCCCACTCAGAGAAATGGCATGCTGTGGCCCTGTCTAGGACGGCAGTTATGGATTAGTCTTAGATTCCCAGTCAGAGAAATGGCATGCCGTGGCCCTGTCCAGGAGGGCAGTTATGGATTAGTCTTAGATTTCCACTCGGAGAAATGGCATGCCGTGGGCCTGTCCAGGAGGGCAGTTATGGATTAGTCTTAGATTCATTCAGAGGAATGGCATGCCGTGGCTCTGTCCAGGAGGGCAGTTGTGGATTAGTCTTAGATTCCCAGTCGGAGAAATGGCATGCCGTGGGCCTGTTCAGGATGGCAGTTATGGATTAGTCTTAGATTTACAATCAGAGAAATGGCATGCCGTGGCCCTGTCCAGGAGGGCAGTTATGGATTAGTCTTAGACTTCCACTCGGAGAAATGGCATGCCGTGGGCCTGTCCAGGAGGGCAGTTATGGATTAGTCTTAGATTCACAGTCAGAGAAATGGCATGCCGTGGGCCTGTCCAGGACGGCAGTTAAGGATTAGTCTTATATTCCCAGTCAGAGAAATGGCATGCCGTGGGCCTGTCCAGGATGGCAGTTATGGATTAGTCTTAGATTCCCAGTCAGAGAAATGGCATGCCGTGGGCCTGTCCAGGATAGCAGTTATGGATTAGACTTCGATTCCCAGTCCGAGAAATGGCATGCCGTGGGCCTGTCCAGGATGGCAGTTATGGATTAGTCTTAGATTCACAGTCAGAGAAATGGCATGCCGTGGGCCTGTCCAGGACGGCAGTTGTGGATTAGTCTTAGATTCACCGTCAGAGGAATGGCATGCCGTGGCCCTGTCCAGGAGGACAGTAATGGATTAGACTTAGATTTCCACTCGGAGAAATGGCATACTGTGGCCCTGGCCAGGACGCCAGTTATGGATTAGTCTTAGATTCCCAGTCAGAGAAATGGCATGCCGTGGGCCTGTCCAGGAGGGCAGTTATGGATTAGTCTTAGATTTACAGTCAGAGAAATCGCATGCTGTGGGCCTGTCCAAGAGGGCAGTTATGGATTAGTTTAGATTCACAGTCAGAGAAATGGCATGCCGTGGGCCTGTCCAGGAGGGCAGTTATGGATTAGTCTTAGATTCCCACTCGGAGAAATGGTATGCTGTGGCCCTGTCTAGGATGGCAGTTATGGATTAGTCTTAGATTCCCAGTCAGAGAAATGGCATGGCGTGGCCCTGTCCAGGAGGGCAGTTATGGATTAGTCTTAGGTTTCCACTCAGAGAAATGGCATGCCATGGGCCTGTCCAGGAGGGCAGTTATGGATTAGTCTTAGATTTACAGTCAGAGAAATGGCATGCCGTGGGCCTGTCCAGGACGGCAGTTATGGATTAGTCTTAGATTCCCAGTCAGAGAAATGGCATGCCGTGGGCCTGTCCAGGATGGCAGTTATGGATTAGTCTTAGATTCCCAGTCGGAAAATGGCATGCTGTGGACATGTACAGGACGGCAGTTATGGATTGGTCTTAGATTCCCAGTCAGAAATGGCATGCTGTGGACCTATCCAGGATGGCAGTTATGGATTAGTCTTAGATTCCCAGTCAGAGAAATGGCATGCCGTGGGCCTGTCCAGGATGGCAGTTATGGATTAGTCTTAGATTCCCACTCAGAGAAATGGCATGCCGTGGGTCTGTCCAGGATGGCAGTTATGGATTAGTCTTAGATTCCCAGTCGGAGAAATGGCATGCTGTGGACATGTCCAGGACGGCAGTTATGGATTAGTCTTAGATTCACAGTCAGAGAAATGGCATGCCGTGGGCCTGTCCAGGACGGCAGTTATGGATTAGTCTTATATTCCCTGTCAGAGAAATGGCATGCCGTGGGCCTGTCCAGGATGGCAGTTATGGATTAGTCTTGGATTCCCAGTCAGAGAAATGGCATGCCGTGGGCCTGTCCAGGACAGCAGTTATGGATTAAACTTCGATTCCCAGTCCGAGAAATGGCATGCCGTGGGCCTGTCCAGGATGGCAGTTATGGATAAGTCTTAGATTCAGTCAGAGGAATGGCATGCCGTGGCTCTGTCCAGGAGGGCAGTTGTGGATTAGACTTAGATTCCCAGTCGGAGAAATGGCATGCCGTGGGCCTGTCCAGGATGGCAGTTATGGATTAGTCTTAGATTCTCAGTCGGAGAAATGGCATGCCGTGGGCCTGTCCAGGAGGGCAGTTATGGATTAGTCTTAGATTCACAGTCAGAGAAATGGCATGCCGTGGGCCTGTCCAAGATGGCAGTTATGGATTAGTCTTAGATTCACAGTCAAAGGAATGGCATGCCGTGGCCCTGTCGAGGAGGGCAGTTATGGTTTAGTCTTAGATTCCCACTCGGAGAAATGGCATGCTGTGGCCCTGTCCAGGACGGCAGTTATGGATTAGTCTTAGATTCACAGTCAGAGAAATGCCATGCCGTGGGCCTGTCCAGGAGGGCAGTTATGGATTAGTCTTATATTCCCACACAGAGAAATGGCATGCTGTGGCCCTGTCTAGGACGGCAGTTATGGATTAGTCTTAGATTCCCAGTCGCAGAAATGGCATGCCGTGGGCCTGTCCAGGAGGGCAGTTATGGATTAGTCTTAGATTCACAATCAGAGAAATGGCATGCCGTGGGCCTGTCCAGGATGGCAGTTATGGATTAGTCTTAGATTCCCACTCAGAGAAATGGCATGCTGTGGCCCTGTCCAGGACGGCAGTTATGGATTGGTCTTAGATTCCCAGTCAGAGAAATGGCATGCCGTCGGCCTGTCCAGGGGGGCAGTTATGGATTAGTCTTAGATTTACAGTCAGAGAAATGGCATGCCGTGGCCCTGTACAGGAGGGCAGTTATGGATTAGTCTTAGATTCAGTCAGAGGAATGGCATGCCGTGGCCCTGTCCAGGAGGGCAGTTATGGATTAGTCTTAGATTTCCACTCGGAGAAATGGCATGCCGTGGGCCTGTCCAGGAGGGCAGTTATGGATTAGTCTTAGATTTACAATCAGAGAAATGGCATGCCGTGGCCCTGTCCAGGAGGGCAGTTATGGATTAGTCTTAGACTTCCACTCGGAGAAATGGCATGCCGTGGGCCTGTCCAGGAGGGCAGTTATGGATTAGTCTTGGATTCACAGTCAGAGGAATGGCATGCCGTGGCCCTGTTTAGGAGGGCAGTTATGGGTTAGACTTAGATTCCCACTCGGAGAAATGGCATGCCGTGGGCCTGTCCAGGACGGCAGTTATGGATTAGTCTTAGATTCCCAGTCAGAGAAATGGCATGCCGTGGGCCTGTCCAGGATGGCAGTTATGGATTAGTCTTAGATTCCCAGTCGGAAAATGGCATGCTGTGGACATGTCCAGGACGGCAGTTATGGATTGGTCTTAGATTCCCAGTCAGAAATGGCATGCTGTGGACCTATCCAGGATGGCAGTTATGGATTAGTCTTAGATTCCCAGTCAGAGAAATGGCATGCCGTGGGCCTGTCCAGGATGGCAGTTATGGATTAGTCTTAGATTCCCAGTCGGCGAAATGGCATGCTGTGGACATGTCCAGGACGGAAGTTATGGATTAGTCTTAGATTCACAGTCAGAGAAATGGCATGCCGTGGGCCTGTCCAGGACGGCAGTTATGGATTAGTCTTAGATTTACAGTCAGAGAAATGGCATGCCGTGGCTCTGTCCAGGAGGGCAGTTATGGATTAGTCTTAGATTTCCACTCGGAGAAATGGCATGCCGTGGGCCTGTCCAGGAGGGCACTTATGGATTAGTCTTAGATTCACAGTCAGAGGAATGGCATGCCATGGCGCTGTCCAGGAGGGCAGTTATGGGTTAGACTTAGATTCCCACTCGGAGAAATGGCATGCTGTGGCCCTGTCCAGGACGGCAGTTATGGATTAGTCTTAGATTCACAGTCAGAGAAATGCCATGCCGTGGGCCTGTCCAGGAGGGCAGTTATGGATTAGTCTTATATTCCCACTCAGAGAAATGGCATGCTGTGGCCCTGTCTAGGACGGCAGTTATGGATTAGTCTTAGATTCCCAGTCAGAGAAATGGCATGCCGTGGCCCTGTCCAGGAGGGCAGTTATGGATTAGTCTTAGATTTCCACTCGGAGAAATGGCATGCCGTGGGCCTGTCCAGGAGGGCAGTTATGGATTAGTCTTAGATTCCCAGTCAGAGAAATGGCATGCCGTGGCCCTGTCCAGGAGGGCAGTTATGGATTAGTCTTAGATTTACAGTCAGAGAAATGGCATGCTGTGGGCCTGTCCAGGAGGGCAGTTATGGATTAGTTTAGATTCACAGTCAGAGAAATGGCATGCCGTGGGCCTGTCCAGGAGGGCAGTTATGGATTAGTCTTAGATTCCCACTCGGAGAAATGGTATGCTGTGGCCCTGTCTAGGATGGCAGTTATGGATTAGTCTTAGATTCCCAGTCAGAGAAATGGCATGCCGTGGACCTGTCCAGGATGGCAGTTATGGATTAGTCTTAGATTCCCAGTCGGAAAATGGCATGCTGTGGACATGTCCAGGACTGCAGTTATGGATTGGTCTTAGATTCCCAGTCAGAAATGGCATGCTGTGGACCTATCCAGGATGGCAGTTAAGGATTAGTCTTAGATTCCCAGTCAGAGAAATGGCATGCAGTGGGCCTGTCCAGGATGGCAGTTATGGATTAGTCTTAGATTCCCACTCAGAGAAATGGCATGCCGTGGGTCTGTCCAGGATGGCAGTTATGGATTAGTCTTAGATTCCCAGTCGGAGAAATGGCATGCTGTGGACATGTCCAGGACGGCAGTTATGGATTAGTCTTAGATTCACAGTCAGAGAAATGGCATGCCGTGGGCCTGTCCAGGACGGCAGTTATGGATTAGTCTTATATTCCCAGTCAGAGAAATGGCATGCCGTGGGCCTGTCCAGGATGGCAGTTATGGATTAGTCTTAGATTCCCAGTCAGAGAAATGGCATGCCGTGCGCCTTTCCAGGACAGCAGTTATGGATTAGACTTCGATTCCCAGTCCGAGAAATGGCATGCCGTGGGCCTGTCCAGGATGGCAGTTATGGATTAGTCTTAGATTCACAGTCAGAGAAATGGCATGCCGTGGGCCTGTCCAGGACGGCAGTTGTGGATTAGTCTTAGATTCACCGTCAGAGGAATGGCATGCCGTGGCCCTGTCCAGGAGGACAGTAATGGATTAGACTTAGATTTCCACTCGGAGAAATGGCATACTGTGGCCCTGGCCAGGACGCCAGTTATGGATTAGTCTTAGATTCCCAGTCAGAGAAATGGCATGCCGTGGGCCTGTCCAGGAGGGCAGTTATGGATTAGTCTTAGATTTACAGTCAGAGAAATGGCATGCTGTGGGCCTGTCCAGGAGGGCAGTTATGGATTAGTTTAGATTCACAGTCAGAGAAATGGCATGCCGTGGGCCTGTCCAGGAGGGCAGTTATGGATTAGTCTTAGATTCCCACTCGGAGAAATGGTATGCTGTGGCCCTGTCT
The DNA here is from genome assembly GCA_034401795.1 of Chaetoderma sp. LZ-2023a. Taxonomy (NCBI): domain Eukaryota; kingdom Metazoa; phylum Mollusca; class Caudofoveata; order Chaetodermatida; family Chaetodermatidae; genus Chaetoderma; species Chaetoderma sp. LZ-2023a. The sequence continues at coordinate 47,068 of JAVVLW010000662.1, forward strand.
AGGATGGCAGTTATGGATTAATCTTAGATTCCCAGTCAGAGAAATGGCATGGCGTGGCCCTGTCCAGGAGGGCAGTTATGGATTAGTCTTAGGTTTCCACTCGGAGAAATGGCATGCCATGGGCCTGTCCAGGAGGGCAGTTATGGATTAGTCTTAGATTTACAGTCAGAGAAATGGCATGCCGTGGGCCTGTCCAGGACGGCAGTTATGGATTAGTCTTAGATTCCCAGTCAGAGAAATGACATGCCGTGGGCCTGTCCAGGATGGCAGTTATGGATTAGTCTTAGATTCCCAGTCGGAAAATGGCATGCTGTGGACATGTCCAGGACGGCAGTTATGGATTGGTCTTAGATTCCCAGTCAGAAATGGCATGCTGTGGACCTATCCAAGATGGCAGTTATGGATTAGTCTTAGATTCCCAGTCAGAGAAATGGCATGCCGTGGGCCTGTCCAGGATGGCAGTTATGGATTAGTCTTAGATTCCCACTCAGAGAAATGGCATGCCGTGGGTCTGTCCAGGATGGCAGTTATGGATTAGTCTTAGATTCCCAGTCGGAGAAATGGCATGCTGTGGACATGTCCAGGACGGCAGTTATGGATTAGTCTTAGATTCACAGTCAGAGAAATGGCATGCCGTGGGCCTGTCCAGGACGGCGGTTATGGATTAGTCTTATATTCCCAGTCAGAGAAATGGCATGCCCTGGGCCTGTCCAGGATGGCAGTTATGGATTAGTCTTAGATTCCCAGTCAGAGAAATGGCATGCCGTGGGCCTGTCCAGGACAGCAGTTATGGATTAGACTTCGATTCCCAGTCCGAGAAATGGCATGCCGTGGGCCTGTCCAGGATGGCAGTTATGGATAAGTCTTAGATTCAGTCAGAGGAATGGCATGCCGTGGCTCTGTCCAGGAGGGCAGTTGTGGATTAGTCTTAGATTCCCAGTCGGAGAAATGGCATGCCGTGGGCCTGTCCAGGATGGCAGTTATGGATTAGTCTTAGGTTTCCACTCGGAGAAATGGCATGCCATGGGCCTGTCCAGGAGGGCAGTTATGGATTAGTCTTAGATTTACAGTCAGAGAAATGGCATGCCGTGGGCCTGTCCAGGACGGCAGTTATGGATTAGTCTTAGATTCCCAGTCAGAGAAATGACATGCCGTGGGCCTGTCCAGGATGGCAGTTATGGATTAGTCTTAGATTCCCAGTCGGAAAATGGCATGCTGTGGTCATGTCCAGGACGGCAGTTATGGATTGGTCTTAGATTCCCAGTCAGAAATGGCATGCTGTGGACCTATCCAAGATGGCAGTTATGGATTAGTCTTAGATTCCCAGTCAGAGAAATGGCATGCCGTGGGCCTGTCCAGGATGGCAGTTATGGATTAGTCTTAGATTCCCACTCAGAGAAATGGCATGCCGTGGGTCTGTCCAGGATGGCAGTTATGGATTAGTCTTAGATTCCCAGTCGGAGAAATGGCATGCTGTGGACATGTCCAGGACGGCAGTTATGGATTAGTCTTAGATTCACAGTCAGAGAAATGGCATGCCGTGGGCCTGTCCAGGACGGCAGTTATGGATTAGTCTTATATTCCCAGTCAGAGAAATGGCATGCCGTGGGCCTGTCCAGGATGGCAGTTATGGATTAGTCTTAGATTCCCAGTCAGAGAAATGGCATGCCGTGGGCCTGTCCAGGACAGCAGTTATGGATTAGACTTCGATTCCCAGTCCGAGAAATGGCATGCCGTGGGCCTGTCCAGGATGGCAGTTATGGATAAGTCTTAGATTCAGTCAGAGGAATGGCATGCCGTGGCTCTGTCCAGGAGGGCAGTTGTGGATTAGTCTTAGATTCCCAGTCGGAGAAATGGCATGCCGTGGGCCTGTCCAGGATGGCAGTTATGGATTAGTCTTAGATTCTCAGTCGGGGAAATGGCATGCCGTGGGCCTGTCCAGGAGGGCAGTTATGGATTAGTCTTAGATTCACAGTCAGAGAAATGGCATGCCGTGGGCCTTTCCAAGATGGCAGTTATGCATTAGTCTTAGATTCACAGTCAAAGGAATGGCATGCCGTGGCCCTGTCGAGGAGGGCAGTTATGGTTTAGTCTTAGATTTACACTCGGAGAAATGGCATGCCGTGGGCCTGTCCAGGAGGGCAGTTATGGATTAGTCTTAGATTTACAGTCAGAGAAATGGCATGCCGTGGCCCTGTCCAGGAGGGCAGTTATGGATTAGTCTTAGATTTCCACTCGGAGAAATGGCATGCCGTGGGCCTGTCCAGGAGGGCACTTATGGATTAGTCTTAGATTCACAGTCAGAGGAATGGCATGCCATGGCGCTGTACAGGAGGGCAGTTATGGGTTAGACTTAGATTCCCACTCGGAGAAATGGCATGCTGTGGCCCTGTCCAGGACGGCAGTTACGGATTAGTCTTAGATTCACAGTCAGAGAAATGCCATGCCGTGGGCCTGTCCAGGATGGCAGTTATGGATTAGTCTTAGATTCCCAGTCAGAGAAATGGCATGCCGTGCGCCTTTCCAGGACAGCAGTTATGGATTAGACTTCGATTCCCAGTCCGAGAAATGGCATGCCGTGGGCCTGTCCAGGATGGCAGTTATGGATTAGTCTTAGATTCACAGTCAGAGAAATGGCATGCCGTGGGCCTGTCCAGGACGGCAGTTGTGGATTAGTCTTAGATTCACCGTCAGAGGAATGGCATGCCGTGGCCCTGTCCAGGAGGACAGTAATGGATTAGACTTAGATTTCCACTCGGAGAAATGGCATACTGTGGCCCTGGCCAGGACGCCAGTTATGGATTAGTCTTAGATTCCCAGTCAGAGAAATGGCATGCCGTGGGCCTGTCCAGGAGGGCAGTTATGGATTAGTCTTAGATTTACAGTCAGAGAAATGGCATGCTGTGGGCCTGTCCAGGAGGGCAGTTATGGATTTGTTTAGATTCACAGTCAGAGAAATGGCATGCCGTGGGCCTGTCCAGGAGGGCAGTTATGGATTAGTCTTAGATTCCCACTCGGAGAAATGGTATGCTGTGGCCCTGTCTAGGATGGCAGTTATGGATTAATCTTAGATTCCCAGTCAGAGAAATGGCATGGCGTGGCCCTGTCCAGGAGGGCAGTTATGGATTAGTCTTAGGTTTCCACTCGGAGAAATGGCATGCCATGGGCCTGTCCAGGAGGGCAGTTATGGATTAGTCTTAGATTTACAGTCAGAGAAATGGCATGCCGTGGGCCTGTCCAGGACGGCAGTTATGGATTAGTCTTAGATTCCCAGTCAGAGAAATGACATGCCGTGGGCCTGTCCAGGATGGCAGTTATGGATTAGTCTTAGATTCCCAGTCGGAAAATGGCATGCTGTGGACATGTCCAGGACGGCAGTTATGGATTGGTCTTAGATTCCCAGTCAGAAATGGCATGCTGTGGACCTATCCAAGATGGCAGTTATGGATTAGTCTTAGATTCCCAGTCAGAGAAATGGCATGCCGTGGGCCTGTCCAGGATGGCAGTTATGGATTAGTCTTAGATTCCCACTCAGAGAAATGGCATGCCGTGGGTCTGTCCAGGATGGCAGTTATGGATTAGTCTTTGATTTCCAGTCGGAGAAATGGCATGCTGTGGACATGTCCAGGACGGCAGTTATGGATTAGTCTTAGATTCACAGTCAGAGAAATGGCATGCCGTGGGCCTGTCCAGGACGGCGGTTATGGATTAGTCTTATATTCCCAGTCAGAGAAATGGCATGCCCTGGGCCTGTCCAGGATGGCAGTTATGGATTAGTCTTAGATTCCCAGTCAGAGAAATGGCATGCCGTGGGCCTGTCCAGGACAGCAGTTATGGATTAGACTTCGATTCCCAGTCCGAGAAATGGCATGCCGTGGGCCTGTCCAGGATGGCAGTTATGGATAAGTCTTAGATTCAGTCAGAGGAATGGCATGCCGTGGCTCTGTCCAGGAGGGCAGTTGTGGATTAGTCTTAGATTCCCAGTCGGAGAAATGGCATGCCGTGGGCCTGTCCAGGATGGCAGTTATGGATTAGTCTTAGGTTTCCACTCGGAGAAATGGCATGCCATGGGCCTGTCCAGGAGGGCAGTTATGGATTAGTCTTAGATTTACAGTCAGAGAAATGGCATGCCGTGGGCCTGTCCAGGACGGCAGTTATGGATTAGTCTTAGATTCCCAGTCAGAGAAATGACATGCCGTGGGCCTGTCCAGGATGGCAGTTATGGATTAGTCTTAGATTCCCAGTCGGAAAATGGCATGCTGTGGACATGTCCAGGACGGCAGTTATGGATTGGTCTTAGATTCCCAGTCAGAAATGGCATGCTGTGGACCTATCCAAGATGGCAGTTATGGATTAGTCTTAGATTCCCAGTCAGAGAAATGGCATGCCGTGGGCCTGTCCAGGATGGCAGTTATGGATTAGTCTTAGATTCCCACTCAGAGAAATGGCATGCCGTGGGTCTGTCCAGGATGGCAGTTATGGATTAGTCTTAGATTCCCAGTCGGAGAAATGGCATGCTGTGGACATGTCCAGGACGGCAGTTATGGATTAGTCTTAGATTCACAGTCAGAGAAATGGCATGCCGTGGGCCTGTCCAGGACGGCAGTTATGGATTAGTCTTATATTCCCAGTCAGAGAAATGGCATGCCGTGGGCCTGTCCAGGATGGCAGTTATGGATTAGTCTTAGATTCCCAGTCAGAGAAATGGCATCCCGTGTGCCTGTCCAGGACAGCAGTTATGGATTAGACTTCGATTCCCAGTCCGAGAAATGGCATGCCGTGGGCCTGTCCAGGATGGCAGTTATGGATAAGTCTTAGATTCAGTCAGAGGAATGGCATGCCGTGGCTCTGTCCAGGAGGGCAGTTGTGGATTAGTCTTAGATTCCCAGTCGGAGAAATGGCATGCCGTGGGCCTGTCCAGGATGGCAGTTATGGATTAGTCTTAGATTCTCAGTCGGGGAAATGGCATGCCGTGGGCCTGTCCAGGAGGGCAGTTATGGATTAGTCTTAGATTCACAGTCAGAGAAATGGCATGCCGTGGGCCTTTCCAAGATGGCAGTTATGCATTAGTCTTAGATTCACAGTCAAAGGAATGGCATGCCGTGGCCCTGTCGAGGAGGGCAGTTATGGTTTAGTCTTAGATTTACACTCGGAGAAATGGCATGCCGTGGGCCTGTCCAGGAGGGCAGTTATGGATTAGTCTTAGATTTACAGTCAGAGAAATGGCATGCCGTGGCCCTGTCCAGGAGGGCAGTTATGGATTAGTCTTATATTTCCACTCGGAGAAATGGCATGCCGTGGGCCTGTCCAGGAGGGCACTTATGGATTAGTCTTAGATTCACAGTCAGAGGAATGGCATGCCATGGCGCTGTACAGGAGGGCAGTTATGGGTTAGACTTAGATTCCCACTCGGAGAAATGGCATGCTGTGGCCCTGTCCAGGACGGCAGTTACGGATTAGTCTTAGATTCACAGTCAGAGAAATGCCATGCCGTGGGCCTGTCCAGGAGGGCAGTTATGGATTATTCTTATATTCCCACTCGGAGAAATGGCATGCTGTGGACCTGTCTAGGACGGCAGTTATGGATTAGTCTTAGATTCCCAGTCAGAGAAATGGCATGCCGTGGCCCTGTCCAGGAGGGCAGTTATGGATTAGTCTTAGATTTCCACTCGGAGAAATGGCATGCCGTGGGCCTGTCCAGGAGGGCAGTTATGGATTAGTCTTAGATTCATTCAGAGGAATGGCATGCCGTGGCTCGGTCCAGGAGGGCAGTTGTGGATTAGTCTTAGATTCCCAGTCGGAGAAATGGCATGCCGTGGGCCTGTCCAGGATGGCAGTTATGGATTAGTCTTAGATTTACAATCAGAGAAATGGCATGCCGTGGCCCTGTCCAGGAGGGCAGTTATGGATTAGTCTTAGACTTCCACTCGGAGAAATGGCATGCCGTGGGCCTGTCCACGAGGGCAGTTATGGAGTAGTCTTAGATTCACAGTCAGAGAAATGCCATGCCGTGGGCCTGTCCAGGAGGGCAGTTATGGATTAGTCTTAGATTCCCACTCAGAGAAATGGCATGCTGTGGCCCTGTCTAGGACGGCAGTTATGGATTAGTCTTAGATTCCCCGTCAGAGAAATGGCATGCCGTAGCCCTGTCCAGGAGGGCAGTTATGGATTAGTCTTAGATTTCCACTCGGAGAAATGGCATGCCGTGGGCCTGTCCAGGAGTGAAGTTATGGATTAGTCTTAGAGTCACAGTCAGAGGAATGGCATGCCGTGGGCCTGTCTAGGACGGCAGTTATGGATTAGTCTTAGATTCACAGTCAGAGAAATGGCATGCCGTGGGCCTGTCCAGGACGGCAGTTGTGGATTAGTCTTAGATTCACCGTCAGAGGAATGGCATGCCGTGGCCCTGTCCAGGAGGACAGTAATGGATTAGGTTTAGATTTCCACGCGGAGAAATGGCATACTGTGGCCCTGGCCAGGACGCCAGTTATGGATTAGTCTTAGATTCCCAGTCAGAGAAATGGCATGCTGTGGGCCTGTCCAGGAGGGCAGTTATGGATTAGTTTAGATTCACAGTCAGAGAAATGGCATGCCGTGGGCCTGTCCAGGAGGGCAGTTATGGATTAGTCTTAGATTCACAGTCAGAGAAATGCCATGCCGTGGGCCTGTCCAGGAGGGCAGTTATGGATTAGTCTTAGATTCCCACTCAGAGAAATGGCATGGCGTGGCCCTGTCCAGGAGGGCAGTTATGGATTAGTCTTAGGTTTCCACTCGGAGAAATGGCATGCCATGGGCCTGTCCAGGAGGGCAGTTATGGATTAGTCTTAGATTTACAGTCAGAGAAATGGCATGCCGTGGGCCTGTCCAGGACGGCAGTTATGGATTAGTCTTAGATTCCCAGTCAGAGAAATGACATGCCGTGGGCCTGTCCAG